>UESW01002383.1:0-232864 GCA_900491605.1 Calamus simplicifolius
TGGCCGGCGGTGGCCTGGCCACGGTGGGCCAGGCCACCGTTAAAAAAAAATTATTGGGGTGGGGTTTTCCCCCCACCCCTGTCGTGGCTGTTTTTAAAAAAATTATTGGGGTGTGGTTTTTTCCCCAACCCCTGAGGCGCCGGCCACGGCGGCCAGGCCCACCGTTTAAAAAAAAAATAAAAATGGGGTGGAGTTTTTCCCCCCCTGAGGGGCCACGTTGGTGGCCGTGGCTGGCAGTGGCTTGGCCACGGTGGCCACGCCACCGTTTAAAAAAAATAGTAATTACATAATAATGGTTTTTGCATTCATATTTTAAACCATTAGATGTAGAATTTGAATTAAAATATTCAGCTTATGCATCAAGTTGGAAAAATTGATGTTATTAATTTAAACATCCATTTTTGATCACTTAATGAGGTTAAAAGTATCTAAATCTTATAATTTTTAGTATAAATATTTAGAAATAGTAACATCATATTCAATGAGTAGATTATTAATGATCATCATTATTTATTAAAAAAATATGTTATGTTTATGTTTCATTTCCAATAACATGTTTTAGACTACTATTGTCACTCTTAGTTAAGGGTTAAAAAGACCTAATTCTATTTTAGGGTTTCTTTAAAGCTATTTTTATGCAATAATTATGTGCATTTATAGTTATTTACAATTGTTATGTCTTGATTATTTACATTCTGCTTCAAATTGAATGATGCATTAAATTATGTAATGCTAGAATGAAAGTCTTGTTGTAGTTTTATTTAATTTTCAGCAACAATTAGCAGGTTCAATGATTTATATTTAGACTTCACAACATTTATATTGGACATAATAATCTTAAGAAGTCAGTTATATATATAGAAACACTATTCCTATATGTATAATTGACAAGAATTTATGAATAACAAGCAAAGTTCGATTGTCTTCGGATTTCCATATTATTAATCACAGCACTATAACCTTTAGACCGTTGGAATTTGTAAGACTTAATCTTGCAAATTCTCAAATTGTCCTAGTGGACAGTTTGAGATTATTTTTTGCGATATGTTTGTCTGCTATTCGTCATCGTTAGTTGAGCTTGCAGTTTGTATATCTCATACGTTCTCCTAGTGTGGCATATAAGCCACACATTAGGAGAACATATGGGGAATTGCTGCCGAAATTTCAACGTAAACGATGATAATTAATAGCAGAATAACATATCACATAAAATAATCTTGAATGGGATAGGGCCTTACCTAAGTGGAGTGAAAGTGGAATTCATTTAGGACACTTGCTTACTTGTGAAGTCTAATGATTGAACGGACCCGGCCCGGTCGGGCCCTTGCCTCGGTCCTTGATAGCACCAAGGATCGTAGCGTGGCCGGCCTTGTTAGCCTTAGATGTGTAAAAGAATTAATAAATATTTGTTATAGTTGTGTGAAATAATGATATATGCTAATATAGTTTTATTTTTGGTCTCCTTTAATGGTTTACCAGAAATTGTATAAGTCGGTCAAAAATGAGCGGGGCTCGCTCGTGGATGTATGCAAGGTTAAAAGATGGGTTGCTTAATCCAGATTTTCTGAATGGATTGGAAGAATTTATCGCATTTGCATGTAGTCAACCCGAATGGATGGATGGGCCTAGGATCAGGTGCCCCTGCAACTTACGCAAGTGTCAGAATAAAGCCTACAGAGATGTTGAAACTGTGAAGGTGCACTTGTGTAAAAAGGGTTTGTTCCTGGGTACGATGTTTGGAACTGTCATGGTGAAACTGAGGAAATTTGCAGCTGTCACTAGCCAAGAAGTGTCAAATCCCATTGATGAACCATTTGTGAATTTAAACACATACGAAGAAATGGTGATGAATGCATCGGGTAACGAATTCAATCAGAATACATTTATGGAAGAACCAAATCCAGATGCACAACAATTTTATGATATGTTGTGTTCTGCAAATCAAGAATTGTATCCTGGTTGTGAGAGTCATTCCCAATTGTCTATGGCTGCTCGGTTGTTGAATATTAAGGCGGAACATCGATTATCAGAAAAGGCATTCAATTCTGTAGCTGGGTTAATGAAGGAAGTTTTGCCAAATGATAATGTTGTAGCAGACAGTTTCTACTCAACGAAGAAGTTATTGCGTGGCCTTGGGCTCCCAGTTAATAAGATCGATTGTTGCTTGAACAATTGTATGATATATTGGGGTGAAGACTCAGAGCTGAGATGGTGTAAGATTTGGGCAATCGAGGTACAAAAATGGCGAAGGGGGAGCTAGTACAAGTAGGAGGAAAAGTGTGCCTTACAAGAGGATGCATTACTTCCCTCTTACTCCACGCCTCAGAGATTATACAGATCTGAGGCTACAGCTGCTGATATGAGATGGCATGCCGAACATGAATCTAAAGAAGATGAAATGCGACATCCATCAGATTCAAAAGCTTGGAAGCATTTCAATGAAAATCATCCTGATTTCGCAGAAGAATAAGGAATGTGAGATTAGGTCTTTGTACCGATGGCTTCCAACCGTTTGGTCAAGCGGGGCAACAATATTCATGTTGGCCTGTATACTGACTGTATATAACCTTCCGTGGAAGTGCATGAAAGATACTGCAATGTTTTTGACAGTTTTGGTTCCAGGACCATCAAATCCAAAAGAGAAGATTGATGTCTTCTTACAACCGCTGGTAGCCGAATTGAAAATGTTGTGGGAAACAGGAGTCATAGCCTACGACATTTCTATGAAACAAAATTTCATCATGAGAGCTGCTTTGATGTGGACAATCAGTGACTTTCCGGCATATGCAATGTTGTCTGGTTGGAGCACTTCTGGGCGTCTGGCATGCCCTCATTGCATGTATGATTCGGATGCATTTACATTGCAGAAGAGTGTAAGCAGTCATGGTTTGATAATCATAGAAGTTCTTGCCTTCGAATCATCCTTATAGGCGTAACTTGATCGCCTTCTGGAAGAACAAAGCAGTCACAAAATTTGCCGAACCGGTTAGGTCTGGCACGGATATATTTGATACTATAGAGCATTTGGGGTTGAGGTATGCTTGGGAACCAGATGCAGATAGAATAAATGGCCGTATATGTAAAGAACATAACTGGAAGAAGCGGAGTATTTTTGGGATTTGCCGTATTGGAGCACAAATCTCATCCGGCACAACTTGGATGTTATGCATATTGAGAAAAATTTCTTTGATAATATTTAACACGGTACTAAACATCTCGGGAAAAACCAAAGACACTGCAAAGTCGAGAGAAGAACTTAATCAGTATTGCAGAAGAGGTGATTTGAGAAGGAATGTCGGGACCTATCCTAAAGCCTGTTACACTCTTGACAAAATTTACGAGAAGTTTTATGTAACTGGATTAGAGGATTAAAATTTCCTGATGGTTATGCTTCAAATATCGGTAGGTGTGTGGACATGCATAAGCTCAAGTTGTTTGGCATGAAGAGTCATGACTGTCATGTTTTCATGCAACGGTTATTGCCCATAGCTTTTCGTGAGTTGCTTCCGCAACATGTGTGGAAGGCATTGACAGAGCTCAGCTTGTTCTTAAGGAGTTATCTGCCGCAGTCATTACTTCTGCATCCATGGAAAGGCTTGAGGAGGAAATTCCAATTATTTTATGCAAGCTGAGCGAATATTTCCTCAAGTTTTTTTGACTCAATGGAGCATTTACCGGTTCACTTGCCATACGAAGCACGTATAGCTGGTCCCGTGCAGTATCGCTGGATGTATCCTTTCGAGAGGTAAACACCCAAATCAGTAATACATGTTGACATTTCAAATATTATTTTATTTATGCGAGGAAGTTGGTTTATTTATATTTCACTTTATATAGGTATCTTAAGAAGTTAAAAAATAATGTGCGGAATAAGGTAAGGGTTGAAGGTTCTATATGCAATGCACACTTGGTTGAAGAAGTTTCAGCTTTTGCCTCGCATTACTTTGAGGGTCATGTTCATACGAGGACCCGCAATCTTGGTCGTAACTGTTGGCCCAGATGGCAACCCAAGAGGGGGGGGGTGAATTGGGTACTTTAAAAATTAAGCCTTTTAAAACAATTTAAACTATTGATGAGAGATATACACAATTAATTCAAGTTAAAGCACAAGCAAGAGAGAGAGAGATAAATAAACACGGCAAACACAAAGATTTTATAGTGGTTCGGTGTATCCAACACCTACGTCCACTCCCAAGCTCCACTTGGGTCCACACTATAATCTCCTCGATTACAGTCGAGTTGTTTTACAAGCTCACAACCCAAACTTGTTGTTTTCCCGGGATCACAACGAACCCAGCCGGTTTTACACGGGCTCACCAGTACAAAACCCAACACACAAGCTATCCTTAGCTTGTGCCGAGGTAAACTACCTCCACTTCAATCCACTGATTGAATTAGCAAACAACAAGATAAAAATGAGTTTAGTACAAAACAGCTCCTTTGAGCAGATATTTCAAAATAAAAGCAAAGTTTAGAAGGGCCTGTTTAGATTCGATTTGAGTGCAGGCTTTTCTTCTTTTCTTCTTTTCCTCAACTCCTTTGAAGTGTGGAATCGGGCCTCAGCTCAGATTCTTCACGGATTGAATGTTGGAGTTAATTTGAACTTATTCTCCCTTTCTTTGAATGTTAAAAATCTCTTGATTTGATCTTGAATGGCTCTTGGATTTTCTTCTAGACTTTCTTGGATTGATGAACTTGAGCACAGAAGTCTCCTTTGATTTCACTCCTTCTCTTTCACCTATTTTGAATCTAGGATTTTTCAAATGACTCTGTTTTTTCCTCTTTCTGAAAGATTTTTCTTTTCTCTCTTGATCTATATATGTATTTATTTTTGATTTGAAAACGGCCTCTCTATTTATAGACTCTGCAAAAATATAGCCGTTAGAAACAAAGAAATATAGCCGTTATTGAAAAATATTACCGTTGGCGCTGAGTTGGCATACAGAAAAAGTCACGCCCAGATTTGGAGTCGGCTCCAACTTTAGGCGAGTCGGCTCGAAGACGATGCCAAAAATAGAAACATTCAGATAGTTAAGGGGTCGACTCAAGAAAAATAAGGTGTCGGCTCCTGACAGTCGGGGGTCGACTCATGAAAAGCAAGGGGTCGACTCGAGAAGTGCTCAGAAAAATAACTCTCTGGAGTCTGAGCAGAGTCGACTCTTACAGTCATGGAGTCGGCTCAACTCGGGGGTTGACTCTTGAAATCACAGGGTCGACTCAAGAAAATCAGGAATCTCTGTATACTGAGTGGAGTCGACTCTGAAACTCTAGAGTCGGCTCCGGAACGTATCAAAATCAGAGAATTTCTGATTGACTTTGAAATTCGTTCCAGATTAATTTTAAATCAATTTTTGACTTGAATATAATAAATTTGACATTAAGAATCAATTCAAGATATGTTCCAAAAACTCATTGATTGAAATATGAAGTATAAAAATTCTTTTGAAAGCTTAAACATGGAGCTTGAAGCTACTTTCCAATTGATTATAGTCATACTTAACATACTCATTGATTATGAGAAATAAATTCATTGCTTATGTAAATAAATTCATTGCATCTTTAATATACTCATGGCTTTTGGTAATCATCAAAATCAATAAAATTGGGGCAACAATTTCTCAACAATCTCCCCAACAATCTTCCTTTTTGATGATGACAAAAACATTGAGTATATGCATGATTAATTGAAGAATTATTTAATTTTCATAGTTAGGCTCCCCTGAATGAGGTAGCTCCCCTATGAAACTCAAATAAATATCCCATTCATTCAATTTAAACTCATACACAGTTTAATGTCAAATTCAGCATTTTCATCTAAATTGCTTTTTCATTCATTCTCTGTATGTGTAATGTTTTATTACTTCTCCCTTCTCTCCCCCATTCAATTATTTATTATATGCATATACAATAACATTCGTTTAATTTCTTCCATGCATATACAGTCATGTATAAAACTCTCCCCCTTTTTGTTATCAAAAAAAGGTAGAGAAGCATCAAACACAATCACATTCACGATTTAAGATATGCTTTAACATGAACTGAGATTCATTGATAAGAGAAGTACATTCAAACTCAAACTTCATTGAACATTCAAAACTAACTTTTCATTACTTCATTATATCAAAATGTAAATCATAATATAAATTTCATTACATTGCAAAAACTAAACATCCATTACATCAAAAATGTGTCCTTACAATTCTTGTTAAGTGATCTACGATGTTCTTCATTCCATCAGTTTGAAGCTTGACATTCTTCAGTCTTTCGTCCATAAAGTACAAGCAGTTAAAATCTTGTCTTGAAGCTCGGCATTGCACTTTGCATAAGTCTTACCATCTCCACAAATGTCTTTAAGTTCTTCAAAAATATTCTTTAAATCACCACTTAAAGACTCAGTAGAGGAGCTAAGAGTATATTCAATCTTGGTAATTCGATCTTCTAATGAATAGAGAGTTTCTTTAAGATTCATGAATTTACTGTCAAACTCAGTCTTCATTCTATCCTCTTGAGCATCAAGAAGACTCTTGAGCTGCTCTAACTGAAGATCCGAAAAAACCAACTAATGAAGAAGATGGCTGATCAAACATTGGAGCAGGAGAAGGGGCTGGAACTGGAACAGAAGAACTAGGAGGCACAGGTGATGAATGTCTAACAGAAGGTCCAGGTGCCTCAACATCAGCGGCTCATCTTCCAACTGATTTTTTCTTTCCCATCTACCATCTTTCTTCACAAATCCCATCCTATGAATAGTAGCCAAGCTATAGTAATCAGTGTGTCTCAAATTTCTCAATGGCTCACTATCGGAAATAATTATCCCTTGGCTTTGAAAAATCTTAGTTAATATCATGCCATAGGGTAGACTTGATTTCTTCTTGCTTCCACAGTCAGCTATGTACCAAATTATCATATTCGGAAGATTGATAGGTCTCCCAGCCACTACAACATCCATAACAAAAATGTCTCTCAGATACATAATCAAACCTCCCAGTCTTAGGGAACAGAATCCTACTGCATATGTTATGGAGAAGCCTTAATTCCAAAGATAGTTGATTTGCTTGGACTTCTTCAAAACCAACAATTTCTTTATTTAACAATCTTGATAAAGCCGGGCCTATCATCAGGTGAAAATGTAGAAGGACCAGACACTGAAAGATCCAAAAGTCTTGAGAGTATATCCACTGTGACATTTATCCTATTTCCTCTAATCAAGCTGACCAATCCATTATCTCCTCTTGACAAATTTTATAAAACTCTTTAACCAAGGCGGGGTAGGTTGGGCAATCTAATGAACACATTTTCTCCATCCCATTTCAATTAATTGTCTTCCTACAAGAAAACCCTCCTCAAATAGCTCAAAATCCACCTTTCTCTCGTTGTAATAATTCTATCGGCTAGGCGGTCTACCTGAGAGGTGGCCGCAGCAGGAGAAGCACTCGGGGTTGAAGAGGACGAGGTGGAATCCATGCTCGGAGACGGTTCGCGAGCAGGACGCTCACCGTCTTCTTCCTCTTCATCCCGGCCGCTCCAAGGCTAGAACCACGGGTTTTAGGTGCCATTGATTTAGTGGAAAGGTTAATCAAGGGTTTCTAAGATTTGGTAGGTTGGAAAATCTTTGGAGAGATTTTGATTGATTTGAGAAGATAGAAATGAACGAGGGGTCGACTCTGCCCTAGAAAATTGACCTGGGACCACTTTGAGTCGGCTCCCGCAAAGTGGGAGTCGACTCCGGGTAGTCACAAAACCTAACCCGAAGTGGAGTCGCTCGACTGAGAGGGGTCGGCTCCGAGTTCAGCAGGTGGAGTCGGCTCTAAAGTCTCAGACCGAGAGCGACACAGAAGAGGTGTCGACTCCATCTGAAATGTGTCCGGACATTTCATAGAAATTGAAAAAAATCATTGGATAATGATTAATTAATAAATAGATAAATTTTTAAAATTTTGAAAAATTATAGATAAATTTCCTTAAAATCAAAGGATAGAAATGAGTTCTAGATAATTTTTCTTAAGGGTTTAAAATTCATTCCAATGGATCACAAATCCCTAACTCTCCTCTAAGATAACAAAATCTTTCTTCACTCAAGGGTTTTGTAAATATGTCAGCTAATTGTTCCTCAGTATTAACATAATCAAGACAAATTTCATTATTAGCTACATGTTCTCTAATAAAATGATATCTAATTTCAATGTGTTTTGTTCTTGAATGTTGAATTGGATTTTTAGTTAGATTTATTGCACTTGTATTATCACATCTTATAGGAGTTTTATCAAGTGATACCATAGTCTTCAAGTTGTCTCTTAATCCAAAGGATTTGAGCACAGCAACTTCCAGCTGCAACATATTCAGCTTCAGCAGTAGATAATGCAACCGAATTTTGCTTTTTGCTAAACCAAAGATTAAGTTACTTCCTAAGAATTGGCATGCACCACTTGTGCTTTTCCTATCTAATTTACATCCAGCATAATCAGAATCAGAATATGCAATTAAATTTAATGTTGAGTCTCTAGAATACCATAAACCTACATTTTTTTCCACTTAAGTATCTTAATATTCTTTTAACAGCAATTAAGTGAGATTCTTTAGGTTCTGATTGAAATCTAGCACATAGACAAACAGAAACATAATATCTGGTCTACTAGCAGTTAAGTAAAGTAGAGATCCGATTATACCTCGATAATACTTTTGATCAACTTTCTTACCTTCTTCATCTTTGTCTAATTTGCATGAAGGACTCATTGGAGTTCCAAGGGGTTTTATTGAATCCATACCAAACTTTTTGAGTAGTTCCTTCGTGTACTTGGTTTGGTTGATGAAAATCCCTTCCTTTTCTTGTTTGATTTGGAGTCCAAGGAAGAAGTTGAGTTCTCCCATCATGCTCATTTCAAACTCACCCTGCATCAACTTAGCAAATTCTTGACATAGAAGATTGTTAGTAGCACCAAAAATAATATCATCAACATATATTTGAACTACTAATAAATCTTTACTTTTCTTTTCAAAAATAATGTTTTATCTACATTTCCTCTTAAAAAATCATTTTCAATTAAGAATTTACTTAATCTATCATACCATGCTCTAGGTGCTTGTTTCAAACCATATAATGCTTTGTGCAATTTAAAAACGTGATTTGAAAATTCATGATCTTCAAAACCTGGTGGTTGTTCTACATACACTTCTTCATTTATAAATCCATTTAAAAAAGCACTTTTACATCCATTTGAAATAAGTTGAAATTCATGTGACATGCAAATGCAAGTAATAGTCTAATGGCTTCTAATCTAGCTACTGGTGCAAAGGTTTCATCAAAATCAATACCTTCTTCTTGATTATATCCTTTTGCAACTAATCTAGCTTTGTTTCTAATTACTATGCCATTTTCATCTAGTTTATTTCTAAATACCCATTTTGATCCTATAACAGAATGATCTTTAGGTCTTTCTACTAATGTCCATACATTATTTCTAGTAAATTGATTTAATTCTTCTTGCATAGCTAACATCCAATTATTATCTTTTTCAGCTTCTTCAATAGTTTTAGGTTCAATTTGTGATACAAATGCAAGATGATTACTAATATTTCTCATAGATGATCTAGTTCTTATTCCTTGAGATGGATCACCTATAATCAATTCCTTAGGGTGACTATAAGCGTATCTCCAATCTCTAGGAAGATCTATATCATTATGATTAGTGTTAGTTCATCATCCTTAGGTGAATCATTATCTTTAGCCTCTTGCTCATGATCTGAAGATACATCAATATTTAATTTTTCAAGATCTTTCTCAATTATGTTTGTATCTTCCTCATCATCAAACTTTTCGGAACTAGTTGCTAAAGATTCATCAAAAACTACATGAATGGATTCTTCA
This sequence comes from Calamus simplicifolius, assembly GCA_900491605.1. NCBI lineage: Eukaryota > Viridiplantae > Streptophyta > Magnoliopsida > Arecales > Arecaceae > Calamus > Calamus simplicifolius. The sequence goes on from UESW01002383.1 coordinate 9,866, forward strand.
ACAATTAAAGTTTTCTTGTTAAATACTCTATATGCTTTACTAGTTGTTGAATATCCTAAGAATATTCCTTCATCAGATTTAGCATCAAATTTGCCTAAATTGTTTTTACCATTATTATGAACAAAACATTTACAACCAAATGCATGAAAATATCTAATATTAGGTTTTCTGTTTTGCCATAGTTCATAAGGTGTTTTCTTAAGTATTGGTCTTATTAGGGCTCTATTTAAAATGTAACATGCCGTGTTTATAGCTTCCGCCCAAAAGTACTTTGGTAGGTTGCTTTCACATAGCATGGTACGGGCCATGTCTTCTAAAGTCCTATTTTTCCTTTCTACAACACCATTTTGTTGTGGGGTCCTAGGTGCAGAAAAATTATGATTAATACCATTTTCAGCACAAAAATTTTCAAATAGGTGATTTTCAAATTCAGTTCCATGATCACTTCTTAGAGACACTATGGTAGTGTTTTTCTCATTTGTGACTTTCTTAAAGAATTTCAGGAATATCGAGAAAGTCTCATCTTTGTGAGCTAAAACAATACCCAAGTGTATCTAGAGTAATCATCTACAATCACAAGACCATATTTCTTTCCTCCTAGACTTGTGGTTCTAGTTGGTCCAAAAAGGTCCATGTGAAGTAGCTCTAATGGCCTAGAAGTTGAAACAACATTTTTAGATTTGAAAGAACTTCTTGTTTGTTTTCCAAATTGACATGCATCACATATTTTGTTGTTTTCAAAATCTATTTTAGGTAACCCTTTAACTAAGTCCATTTTAATTAGTTTTGAAATTAGGTGTGTGCTTGCATGACCTAATCTACGATGCCATAACCATCCAATTTCATTCATATTAGCATTATCAGCAATTAAGCAATGATCACTCATAGATAATTTATCTAGATCAACCAAGTAAACATTGCCATGTCTATAACCAGTAAATACAATGCTATTATCAATGGAATTAGATACTGTGCAGAAAGAAGTTTCAAATGATACTTTAAAATCTTTATCGCACAATTGGCTTATACTAATTAAGTTATGCTTCAAACCATCAACATAAAGTACATTATCTATAAAAGTGGATGGAGTTATACGGATTTTACCAAGGCCCATAATCTGACCTTTACCATTATCACCGAACGTAACAACTCCTCCTTTCTTTTCTTCAAGGGTGATGAATTCTTCTTTGTCACCCGTCATATGTCTTGAGCAGCCACTATCAAGATACCACTTTCTCTTTGATCTTTTGGCCACATGACATTCCTGCAATAAAATCAAACTTTATGTTTAGGTACCCAAGCTTTCTTGGGTCCTTCATGGTTAGTAGCAACAAATATTGTTCCTTTTGGAACCCATATTTTCTTCCTTTAAAATTTAAATTCTTATTTGGTTTTTGTAAATTACATTCAAATGATTTATGCCCTTTTAAATTGCATTTAAAACAAGTGATGTTACTTTGGCTAGCACGTACAAAAATGTTTTTCAAAGATTTTTGTTTTCTAAATGTATTATATCCTAATCCAGCCTTATCAAAAACTGCTTTTTGACTTTCTAAAATCATGTTTAGTTTAGTAGAACTTAAGGTGAATTTATCAACAATATCTTTGTATTTTTTAACTTCTTTCTTTAGAAATTCATTTTCTACAATATGCTGTTCATTTCCCAAAGATAGAGTTTGTATTTGCTTTTTCAAATCTTTTATTAGATTTTCGTTTTCAGATTTTAGTATATTAATTTCATGAGTAAAATCATCCTTTTCTTTAAGAAACATCTCCTTTTTACCTTTTAAATCTTTAATTGCAAGCATCACTTCATTTTTCTCTTTAATTAAGTTTATGTTTTCAGTTTTCAGAGATTTATATTTCTTTTTCAAAATTTTAAAATCATCTACAAGTTCATTGAAGGCTTCAAATAATTCATCAAAAGCAAAATCATCACAAGGGTTTTCAGAACTTACCTCGTCGTCGTTCGCCATAAAACAAATGTTGGCAACCTCTTTTTGTTCTTCTTCTTCGGAAGAAGATTCATCACTGTCGCTCCAAGTTGCAACATACGCTTTCTTCTTTTTCTTGAAAGTCTTTTTCAATTGCGGACAATCATATCTATAATGCCCCGGTTTCTTACATTCATAACAGATCAAGGGGTCTTTCTCTTTGTCCTTGTCCTTATCTTTTTCCTTTTCTCCTTCCATCTTATTTCCAAATTTCTTTTTGTGGAAGGGTTTCTTTCTCCTCATAAATTTCTTAAATTTTCTTGCTAGAAGAGCTGTGTCTTCATCATCATCCTCATCATCGCTGCTGCTATCTTCAACTTCTGCAGCCTTGAGGGCAATTGTCTTCTTCTTTTTGCTATCCTCCTCCACATGTTGCTTCATTGTCAATTCATGGGTCATAAGGGATCCAAGAAGCTCTTCCAAAGGTAAAGTGTTTAGATCTTTGGCTTCTTGAATGGCTGTCATTTTGGCTTCCCATGATCTTGGTAGTGACCTAAGAATTTTGCGAACCAAATCAGCATTAGTATAGGTTTTTCCAAGACTCTTCAAACCATTAACAATATCAGTAAATCTAGTATACATGCATGTTATGGTTTCAGATTGTTCCATGCTAAACAATTCATATTTATGCACAAGTATATTAATCTTAGATTCTTTAACTTGGTTGGTTCCCTCATGGGTAACCTCTAATCTATCCCATATCTCTTTAGCGGAATTACAGGTAGAGATACGATTAAATTCATTAGCATCAAGAGAACAATATAAAACATTCATGGCTTTTGCATTAAGCTGAGCCATCTTCCTATCATTTTCATTCCAATCCCTTTCGGGCTTAGGAACTATAGAACCATCAACTAAGTGTGTGGGTGTACTAGGTCCATTAATTATGACACTCCACAATTCATAATCTGAAGCTTGAATGAATATCCTCATTCTTGCTTTCCAATATGAATAGTTGGAACCATTAAATAAGGGTGGTCTATTTGTAGAATGGCCCTCAGCAAAACTCGAGCTGGCTTGTGTTGCCATTTGGATCTTTCGCTCTTGATCGTGTGATCAATCAAAAACAAATGAGCACAAGCTCTGATACCAATTGTTGGCCCAGATGGCAACCCAAGAGGGGGGGGGTGAATTGGGTACTTTAAAAATTAAGCCTTTTAAAATAATTTAAACTATTGATGAGAGGATATACACAATTAATTCAAGTTAAAGCACAATAGCAAGAGAGAGAGACAAATAAACACGGCAAACACAAAGATTTTATAGTGGTTCGGTGTATCCAACACCTACGTCCACTCCCAAGCTCCACTTGGGTCCACACTATAATCTCCTCGATTACAGTCGAGTTGTTTTACAAGCTCACAACCCAAACTTGTTGTTTTCCGGGATCACAACGAACCCAGCCGGTTTTACACGGGCTCACCAGCACAAAACCCAACACACAAGCTATCCTTAGCTTGTGCCGAGGTAAACTACCTCCACTAATTCAATCCACTGATTGAATTAGCAAACAACAAGATAAAAATATGAGTTTAGTACAAAAAGCTCCTTTTGAGCAGATATTTCAAAATAAAAGCAAAGTTTAGAAGGGCCTGTTTAGATTCGATTTGAGTGCAGGCTTTTCTTCTTTTCTTCTTTTCCTCAACTCCTTTGAAGTGTGGAATCGGGCCTCAGCTCAGATTCTTCACGGATTGAATGTTGGAGTTAATTTGAACTTATTCTCCCTTTCTTTGAATGTTGAAAATCTCTTGATTTGATCTTGAATGGCTCTTGGATTTTCTTCTAGACTTTCTTGGATTGATGAACTTGAGCACAGATGAAGTCTCCTTTGATTTCACTCCTTCTCTTTCACTCTATTTTTGAATCTCGGATTTTTCAAATGACGCTCTTTTTCCTCTTTCTGAAAGATTTTTCTTTTTCTCTCTTGATCTATATATGTATATTTTTGATTTGAAAACGGCCTCTCTATTTATAGACTCTGCAAAAATATAGCCGTTAGAAACAAAGAAATATAGCCGTTATTGAAAAATATTACCGTTGGCGCTGAGTTGGCATACAGAAAAAGTCACGCCCAGATTTGTTGGAGTCGGCTCCAACTTTAGGCGAGTCGGCTCGAAGACGCGATGCCAAAAATAGAAACATTCAGATAGTTAAGGGGTCGACTCAAGAAAAATAAGGTGTCGGCTCCTGACAGTCGGGGGTCGACTCATGAAAAGCAAGGGGTCGACTCGAGAAGTGCTCAGAAAAATAACTCTCTGGAGTCTGAGCAGAGTCGACTCTTACAGTCATGGAGTCGGCTCGACAATATCGGGGGTCGACTCTTGAAATCACAGGGGTCGACTCGAGAAAATCAGGAATCTCTGTATACTGAGTGGAGTCGACTCTGAAACTCTAGAGTCGGCTCCGGAACGTATCAAAAATCAGAGAATTTTCTGATTGACTTTGAAATTCATTCCAGATTAATTTTAAATCAATTTTTGACTTGAATATAATAAATTTGACATTAAGAATCAATTCAAGATATGTTCCAAAAACTCATTGATTGAAATATGAAGTATAAAAATTTCTTTTTGAAAGCTTAAACATGGAGCTTGAAGCTACTTTCCAATTGATTATAGTCATACTTAACATACTCATTGATTATGAGAAATAAATTCATTGCTCATGTAAATAAATTCATTGCATCTTTTAATATACTCATGGCTTTTGGTAATCATCAAAATCAATAAAATTGGGGCAACAATTTCTCAACAATCTCCCAACAGTAACGATGACATATGTGTGGACGAAAGAGAACTTACTGACGGTAGAATATCAATATTTAAAAGTATCGGCCATTCATTTGGAAGGCAGAAGTCAAGACAATTAAGTGATGTGGAGTATAATGCAGCACATTATTACATCCTAATGAACTGTAGAGAAGTCGACCCATACATTGAGTAAGTATATGTACACTTTATTAATTGCTTAATTAGAACTTCTACTTTAAATTGTAAAATACCATACTATTTAATTGCTAACATAAGTTTTAATTGTTATAATCCATTAAGGATGTATTGTGATAGACAACGATAAGCATCAGTCAAATTTCCATTGGGCAGAAGTTAAAAACGAGTTCGCTTATTGGTTTTATGAATTTGTGAGTACTATCACTCAATCAATTACAATAATGGCTTTTATTTTTTGAATTGATTGTGAATAGCTTATTAATTTATAGGTAAACGGTCCAGGGTTCACAACCGACAATATTTTCATTAAATATCTAGCGCAGTGGCCATTGGAGACCATAACTACCTATACTGGCTATTTTGTTAATGGATACAAATTTAAATTGAATGACTAGCATCTTCAAAAGGGACGCAGAATTGGGGCGTATGTGTTAAAGGAGAAAGTGCTGGAGCAAATATGCAGGATTATTACGGAAAGTTAGTAGAGGTGGTCGAAGTTGAATATCCCGGTTGGCCTATGAAACGAACTGTATTGTTTCGTTGTGATTGGTTTGATCTGACAATTCCTGTCGATAAAAGGGTTCATAATGACTACAATCTGTTGAAGTAAACCATCGACGAAGATTGTAGAAATATGAACCATTCATTCTTGCATCCCAAGCTCAGCAAGTGTTTTACTACGGATATCCAAGTTTGCGCAACGACAAGCGAGATTGGTGGGCTGTTTTTAAAATCGTTCCACGTTCAACAATCATATTAGATGAGAGTTCATCAAGTCAATCAACTGAGTACCCTGCATTTCAAGAGAATGAGATGGAAATGCATGCAATTGAGGATGACACAAGAGCTCCTGAAACATCACTTAGAGATCCAAATGGTGATGTCCAAGAAATTGAGGATGCATGCAATTGACTCAATGGAGCATTTACCGGTTCACTTGCCATACAAAGTGAGCATAGCTGGTCCTGTGCAGTATTACTGGATGTATCCTTTCGAGAGGTAAATATATACATCATTAAGACATATTGACATTTCAAATATTATTTCATTGCAAGAAAATTGGTTAATTTTTTGTCTCAACTTTACATATAGGTACCTTAAGAAGTTAAAAATTAATGTGCGTAATAAGGCAAGGGTTGAAGGTTCTATATGCAATGCACACTTGGTCGAAGAAGTTTCAGCTTTTGCCTCGCATTACTTTGAGGGTCACATCCACACGAGGAGCCAAAATCTTGGTCGTAACGATGACGTATGTGTGGACGAAGGAGAACCTAATGACGGTAGAATATCAATTTTTAAAGGTATCGTCCGTTCATTTGAGGGGCAGAAGTCAAGAAATCTTAGCGATATGGAGTATAATGCAGCACATTATTACATCCTAATGAACTGTAGAGAAGTCGATCCATATATTGAGTAAGTGTATACTTCAATGCTTAATTGGAACTTCTAATTTAAATTACAATATACCATAATATTTAATTGCTAACATAAGTTTTAATCTTTATCATCCCATAAGGATGTATTGTGATAGACAACGACAGATGAATCCCGACATTAGTCAAGTTGCAATTGGGCAGAAGTTAGAAACGGAGTTCACTTACTGGTTTTATGAATTTGTGAGTAGTATCACTCAATCAATTTCAATAATGGCTTTTATTTTTCGAATTGGTTGTGAATAGCTTATTAATTTATAGGTAAACGGTCCATGGTCCACAACCAACAATATTTTCATTAAATGTATATCGCAATGGCCATTGAAGACTGTAACAACCTCTACTGGCTATTTTGTTAATGGGTACAAATTTCAGATTGAACGATTAGCAGCTTCAAGAGGCACGCAGAACTGGGGCGTGTGTGTCAAAGGAGAAAGTGTTGGAGCAAATATGCAGGATTATTACGGAAAGTTAGTAGAGGTGGTTGAAGTTGAATATCCCGGTTGGCCTATGAAACAAACCGTATTGTTTCGTTGCGATTGGTTCGATTCGACAGTTCCTGTGGGCAAAAGGGTTCATAACGACTACAATTTGGTTGAAGTGAACCATTGACGAAGATTGTAGAAATATGAGCCATTCATCCTTACATCCCAAGCTCAGCAAGTGTTTTACTGCGGATATCCAAGTTTGCGCAACGAAAAGCAAGATTGGTGGGCTGTTTCTAAAATCGTCCCACGTTCAACAATCGTATTAGAGGAGAGTTCATCAAGTCAATCAGCCGAGTGCCCTGCATTTCAAGAGGATGAGATGGAAATACATGCAATTGAGGACGGCACAAGGGCTCCTGAAACATCACTTAGAGATCCAAATGGTGATGTCCAAGAAATTGAGGATGCAAATGTTCGGTTTCCTTCCGATGATAATGAAACTGAATCACAGTCCGATACGGCATCGGATGTTGAACCATCATTTCACGAAACAAATGACACTGATTAAACATAGAGGTTTTTTTAAATTCAACTTTATTTTATAAGTGTTAAATTTATACATAGTCAATCATTAATCATAATTTAATTGCATGAATCTTTAGTATTTTCAGTATGACGGGCAGAGGTAGATCTACCGACGACATACGGAGTGAGCAGGGACGTAGCCCTGCTGCATCAGATCATATGAGCTTTGGAGATGGAGAGTTCGGATCTCCATACATCGCACAGCCTTCGATCTCTCCAGCAGTCGGCGGTGATCCTGCATTGGTATTACCATCCAGCCGATCGGCACATACCTTCGAGAGTTCTTCCACCATCGGCCGCACCGTACTTCGACTGGATGCTCATGGGTATATACTAATTAAAAATATATGTTTATATTTTTAAGTCAATTACTTATAAACATGCATTTTTTAACAGATTTATTGAGCAGCATCATGTATCGAGCCACATCAACTCCATATTTCAGAGGCGTGCAGATCCTAGTGGCTACGATTGGCGCCACGTATCTGCAGCCACGAGGGAGTTTTATTTTTCTGAGTTTCAGGTAAACTTATTAAATACAATTTATCACTGATATAAAATTTCTTAATCTTAATAAATTCTGAAACTAACTATTTATTTTAATGCAGAAAAAGTTTACATGGGACCCTGCCAGCCATGATGCCATTAGGGCAGCATGGGAGGCTCTTACGGGATGCCGATACTGCGACATGCTTCATCGTTGGAGGTCATCGAGTTACCATCTTGTGCATGTGCCAGAGGGTATTTGGCACGAGTGGCAGCAGGCCTGGCAGTCCGATGGCTGGCGCAGGAGGTCCGCATCAGCCAGCACGAACCGCCGATCCGAGAGGGACGGTCCTAGCACGGGTCTCTCCCGCCACACTTCGGGCTCCATTTCGATTTAGGAGCACAGACACCGTATGGTAAGAAAACATAAATAATTTAATTACTAATTTAGTTATTTACAAATATTTGCATTAATATCAATTTTTTTATTGTTATAGTCTGAGCAAGAAGGCAGAGATCCTGGCGAGTTTCGTCTATTCAGGGCGACACACACCAGGAGGGACAGTTCCTAGGTCGATACGCGATCACGGGAGGTTGCGGTAAGAAATTAGCTTTATGTAGTATCTGTTTAATTTCTAAAATTTTATTTAGAGAAATTTATTGATTCATTTATTGTTCATTTTATAATTCAAAGACACGAGTCGAGGAGCTTCGCTCCCAGGCATCGCAGGTCGATTCCACTGATGGGGAGACGCCCGTCGAACTCTCAGCAGAGGAGAGTCTACGTGTGTTTTTGAAGGCTGCTGGTGCCTAGCCGTGAGACCGCAGGGTCTATGGTCTGGGCACTAGAGCTTCTGCATATTTTCCCCATCAGGCCTCCAGATCGCGATATTCTGGTGATATTCCTGCCAAGCGTTTAGACGACATTCGGAGATCTATTACGGAGGAGGTTCGGCAGACGTTCGTCAGGAGGTTCGGCAGGAGTTCGAGCACGAGTTTGAGCAGTGTATGCGAGGCCATCAGCAGGAGCTTGCAGACGTGCGAGATCAGATGCGTCAGTTGCAAGATATGGTTAGCCGCATGTCGCAGGGTTTTCAGCCTCCACGTGATCGCATGGATTCTTGATGTATTTTTTTTTTACTTTTTATATTTTGTACATAAAAACTTCAAAATTTTAATATATTAATTATTTTTAAAAATTGAATGATTATTGTTTGGATCAATATGAGTGAAGAATGTTTCGATCAATATTTAAATGTAACGAAATTGTATTAACCGTTTTAATTTTTAATATTTTATTTTTTAAAAAAAATTAATTAGCAACGCATTAGCAACTGAAATTGCATCGCTGATATTTTCAAAATATTATTATTAAATATTGCGATGCAATGACCTGGCGTCGCAATATTTTTAAAAAAATTAAATTAGCGACGCATTAGCGACTAAAATTGCGTCGCTAATATATCTAAAATATATTATTATTAAATATTATGACGCAACTAAATGCGTCACAATATTTAATAATAATAATTTAGAAATATTAGCAATGCAATTTAAGTTGCTAATGCGTCGCTAATTAAATTTTTTTAAAAAATAAATTAATTAATTAGCGACTCAATTGCGATGAGGTTTTTCATCGCAAATATTTTTAAAAAATTATTTTTAAAATTAGCGACGCATGTATGTTGCATCGCAATATTGCGACGCATTTAATTGCGTCGCAATATATTGCGATGCATTTATTGTGTCGCAGAGAGTCCTGTTAAGCGACGTAACTGCGACAAATTGAGATTGCGACGACCATCGTAGCGACGCTGCAATCGCGTCGCTAATGCGTCGCTATACGGTGTTTAGCGACGCATTAGCGATGCATTTGGGCGTCGCTATATTTAAATTTTCTTGTAGTGGCTGATTAGCTGCGCGCACATGTAGATCACACATGCAATGCATAAAAAAATAAAATTATTTTTGGCATGCGCAGCTGCCATGCATACGGTCAATCACCGCACGCAATACGCGCAACCTGCACCACTCCCAATGCATAAAAGTCCTTTGTCTTAGTCCTTTCTCTTAGCGCTAATATTTCTGCATCGCATGCGGTGTAGGAGCGCCCATGGGCCTAGCCCACACCATATGAGCGCTAGGAAGTCTTTGTGGATCAGGCATGGTGTAGGTTGCATGCACCACATCCGATGATTAACCACGCGGGCGTATGGGCCATGCATGTGATGCGCAAAAAGATAAAATTGTTCTTGGCATGCACAGTCGCATGCGCGCAACCAATCACCCTGCGCGGTGCACGCAACCCGTCAGCGCCCGATGCACAAAGTCCTTTCCCGCTAATATATTGGACTGAGCATGGTAGCAAGCAGATGGGCAAGATGCAAAAATTCATCATTTCATGTTTCAATAATTTGCCTCCACACTTAAATAATTGTCATAATTTTAATTACTACTTATCGTTAAAATATTGATGTTGCATTTGGTTGGAACATTTTAAAAGTTTATTAAATTTTGAAATATAGTATTTTAAAATGTAGCATTTCAAAATTTCATAACTTTTTCATTTAGATAGTTGCTCTTGAAAATAAAATTTTGTTTAGCAATTGTAAAGTTTTCTATAAATATTATTTTATAATATTTATATAGATTCATATAATTTTAATAAATAATTTAATATTTGCAAGCAAATATTAAATATTTATGTAATAAATATTTAATATTTATTACCTAAATACTCATCAATATTTATTATTTCAATATTAATATTTGATTGTTAATATTAAACTATTATTTATTCATATTATTGTACATATTTATGAAATATATATATATAATTCTATATTATTAAATATTTATATTTTCATTTTCATTTGAAAATAATTATTTAATAATAGAATAAATTATTTATAAATAACATTAGAACTTTTCTAATTAAATTTATATGTTCATTATAAATATTTTATTAATTAAAATAAATTTATTTTATAAAATATATAATTTATTATTTTAAAATAAATAATTATATTTAAATTCATAAATTAAATATTATATTAATTAGGTAAATATGTTAATTAATATTATTAATAAATATAATAAATAGATTATTAAATATATAATTTTTTAATAAATTTTATTTTATTATGTAATATTAATTTATTAATATATAAGTGTTAATTATGGAAATATAATAAAATATTAATATTTAAATAACATAAATATTAATTTGATGAATATTTAATAAATATATCAAATAAAATTATTTAAATAAATACTTGTAAATAAAATTCTTATAAATAGTTTGACTATTTCTTAGTAAATTTTTAAGTGGAATTTTTAAATGATTACTTTGAAATTTCGTAATTGCATAAAATTTTTAAAAATTTACTTTGAGAGTAAGGAATTTTGCTTTCGAGTTTTAAAATTCTCATAATAAATAAAATTCCTCAGGAAAATCTTCCATCTAAATGCACCCTTAACTTATTTAAATATCTAAAAATATTATTTTATTTCTTTAGCTTATTTAAATATTCAAAATGTATGGGCAAACATAGGCAGCTTATGCTCTCAGGAGTTTAAATTTTCTGATCATATAATTCCTTACATAACATTTGGGAGTTAGAGAAGAAAAAAAGGGAGGAAATTTTAAAGTAAAGAAAATTAAAGAAAAAAAAAAAGTAAAGATGAAGGAGAACCCTTCCTTTATTTTATTTGAAAGCTTTTCTTGTTCAAAAAAACAGGAAAGATTTTGTACCTTATCTTCTAACTTTAGCTAGTAAATGATTTTTTCATTCAAACACACAAATAAAGATGAAAGTAAAAAAAAAAGAGTGATGTTTGGCACCAATTCTAATTTTTAATTTTAATTATTTAAAAAAATTCAGCTGATCACTTAAAAATTAAAAGCCATGTTAAAATTTTTAAAAGAAACCCTAGCTGCCCACAATAGGCGCGAACAACTACAGTTAATGATGGTTAATGATCTTCTTCTCTGAACTAGCATTTGAAATGATGAGCTGCTGCACTGAATTTTTCTTTTCTTCTATGGTGACTGACATACTTGTGCTGGGGGTCAGGCTACAAAACCAAGGTTCCTATTGTGAAGTGTTTGATGTTCCTGGTAGAAGGGATGTTGCATCCTTTTGTTGCGAGGCTCAACTGATTTGGAAACTGAAGCGTCAACAAAGAGTTTTATGTTTCTTATTAAAGCTTTGGCACAATGGGATTCCAACCTCTCATCTTCTAACTTATAGAATTCCATCAATCTTATGCGTCATAGATGTAACTTGAAACTTGAAAGTGGAGACTATTAATCATTTGTTCTTTTGTTCTGGCCGAATCTTCCTTTATTTGGCATTTGGCATCTGGTTCGTTGCCAAGGCTTTCCTTTATATCAGTTTGTATGGTAGGTTCGGATTTTCTCTTATGCAAGTTTCAGGCTGTCCTCCAGCAAGTTAACCTGATCTTTATTAATTGCTGAAAATGAGGTTTACTTTTAAACTAAATAAATTCCGTCCACGACGGCTGTTGGTGTTTAAAGGTTTTATGTTCAACGTAAACAATTTCATCCACATTCTTATGCAATCTCTCGCTCTATGCAGCTGAGGCTAGTTTGGTTATTAAAAATCATGAATCCTAAAATTCATGAAGGTAGAATTTATTTTGTTGTTCCAATAGCTAATGCATCTGCCCCTGTTGTGCCTATCGCTAAACTGATAATGGTTTGAAATGGTCTAAAGAAAGAATTTTCTGGATTCCAATAGTATAAGATCACATTAAAAGGCGACTCAAATATGAAGGCAAAACCTCCCATCATTCCATCCATCCCACAAGTCGAATGCTGTCATGCGTACAGAGGGACCATTCATTTGGCTGATTTCCTTGCAAACTGAGCTATGAAGCGAAGATGAAGAAATGGTGATGATCCTCAAGCTTCCCCAGTAAACTCATAATCAGCTTACCGTTGCAGATGCTGATGATGTCCTCCCTCTACCATTGCCCAAAAAGAAGTACATATATATATATATATATATCCAGCCACATACAGCACATGAAAACAAAAAGAAATACCAGCATCACAAGCATCATAACTCAAAAGGCTTCCTTCTATATAAATCATTAATTATAAGTACACCATAAGAATAAAACAATGGAGCGCATTCATCCTTCTTGCACCAAAAATGGCCCTTCTCATCTTTCCTCAGACACCATCAAAATGCCTCCACTGCTTCATCTCTTACATACATATCTTTTACTCAAACTAATTCCCTTCATGATTATAAATAATCACTAATCCCTAGGACGAACCAACCATAAAGAACCTTGTAGCTCTTCAAGTGATCTAAGAGGTCAGTGGTGCTATCGTAGGGGTCTAGCTGAGGCCGGAACAGGATCAAAATCGGCTACTCCATGATACGGCGAGATAGCGGAGGGCGGCTATCATAGTCCACCTCCGATGGGTTGATGATTATGCGGCTGACCTCCTTCAGCCGCTGATTGTACTCATCTAATCGTCGCTCGGCTTGACGAGCGATCCGACCATCGAAGGACCCCTCCCATGAAGATCCCAAAGGTGGGGAAGGGTGGCACCGATGATGATACCTCCACTCGATCTCCTTCCCATGCCACCGCTTGGAGGAAGCACTAGCATGACAAAAGAAAAATCGGGGCCTCTTGGAGGCCTCCCGACGGTGATGCCTAGACGAAGCACGACAACGATGGGTCTTCCGCTGAGGGGATCTCCCACGGGTGGATTGTTGACTGGGTTGAACCATCCTCGTGCCCGACAAGGGTGGTCTTGGGTGCTGCTGCGCGGCCAATACCTGTTGTTGCAGCTCCTGAACTGCCACCACAAATGATTGGACTTGATGGTAAGGATGGTGATTCGATCGTCCTAAGATGGTGGCGATGGCTGTGTAGGAACATTGGCCTGAGGAGCTAGGAGACTGGTCTCCGGCTGCTCAACTCTCTGGCAATGCCCCCCAGCGTGGCTGGTAGAAATCTCCTGGATGCGCATCACCACCATCTTACTTGCTCAGGAAAAAAAAAATCTGTAGCTGGTTGGTTCGAAGCTTTCTACTTCTCTTTCCCCTTCCTGGTGCACCAATCTATTGTCGTCAAGTCACATTCCTCGAACGTCGGGTAATGGAGTGGATCCGGGGGACGATGAGAATAGTTCGGGAATCTCCTAACGCCTTCTCTTTGACGGGATTCCTACAAGAAAGTCCATAGAAACCGGTTGAACCGATGGGGACCTCCGACGCTCAAGTAAGCAACTTAAAAAATAGCGATAAAAAGTGGAGTAAAAGACCTTAGCCAGAGAAACTTGAAGTTTTGATCCCTTCTCTCGTTATGAACGAAGGTTTTTATACTTGTCCGAAAGTCCTCTTTACTCTCTTTTGGAAGGTTGTTGATTTCAAAACGTTATTGTTTGGCAGCGGACGGACGGCAATATTGACAGGGACAGACCACAACCACCCCTGAGTTTGTCAAGGATAGCCCTGCCTGTTAGCCTCCTGCCAAGCTCGATGCCACAAATGGTAGATGGGCCGAGTCACGTCAGGCGTGCGTTGTAACTAGCAGTAGCCATGTGCAATCGTAGGCGATTGGTGGACCATGTGGCGGTTGCAAGCGGTTGGTGGGCCATGTGGCAGTTGCAGGTGGTCCGAGGCTAAGGGGAGGGACCTTGGAGTCTGAGGCCGAGATTCCGTCAGTCGCCCTATCCGTTAGCCCTAACATGGCTTGATCAGCCACATCATATCTCTCTAACATATGGATGGTGGGTACATAGAAAAAAATAAAAGCAGTAGCTTTAAAAAATTGATTACAAAACCACCAAATTCTTCTATATTAGTGTTGATATACAAATGAAGTAGCTAATCATCAAAGTAGTTCAGTTGGTTGACATTTAGATACACCAAAGTAGCTGCAGAGGAAATTGCATGCAGCTAACCCAGGAAGGTTCACTGTATAGTCATTGGTGGAAAAGTGAGTAGCATCCTGTTTATTTTTCCTTATCTTTTGATTCTATTATTGTGGATGGGGCATAAAGGGGGAGGGATTGCATGGAACTTGAACATCCAAGCAGCATTGACAACTCTATAGCAACAATCACAACATATAGGGGTACTTAGAATTCTCTTATCCAAGGAAAAGAAATAGGCCATAAGATTCAATAATGTTCATCCTTTCTCTTAGCGCTAATATTTCTGCATCGCATGCGGTGTAGGAGTGCCCATGGGCCCAGCCCACACCATCTAAGCGCTAGGAAGACTTTGTGGATCGGGCACAGTGTAGGTTGCGCGCACCACATTCGATGATTAACCATGCGAGCGTGTGGGCCATGCATGCGATGCGCAAAAGGATAAAATTGTTCTTAACATGCGCGGTCGCACACGCGTAGCCAATCACCTTGCGCGGTGCATGTAACCTGTCAGTGCCTGATGCACAAAGTCATTTCCCGCTAATATATTGGACTGAGCATGGTAGCAAGCGGATGGGCAAGATGCAAGAATTCATCATTTCATGTTCCAATAATTTGCCTCCACACTTAAATAATTGTCATAATTTTAATTACTACTTATCATTAAAATATGATGTTGCATTTGATTGGAATATTTTAAAAGTTTATGAATTTTGAAATGTAGTATTTTAAAATGTAGCATTTCAAAATTTCATAACTTTTTCATTTAGATAGTTGCTCTTGAAAATAAAATTTTGTTTAGCAATTGTAAAGTTTTCTATAAATATTTTTATAATATTATATAGATTCATATAATTTTAATAAATAATTTAATATTGCAAGAAAATATTAAATATTTATTACATAAATACTCATCAATATTTATTATTTCAATATTAATATTGATTGTTAATATTAAAATATTTGTTATTCATATTATTGCACATATTTATGAAATATATATATATAATGCTATATTATTAAATATTTATATTTTCATTTTCATTTGAAAATACTTATTTAATAATAGAATAAATTATTTATAAATAATATTAGAACTTTTCTAATTAAATTTATATGTTCATTATAAATTTTATTAATTAAAATAATTTATTTATAAATATATAATTTATTATTTTAAAATAAATAATTATATTTAAATTCATAAATTAAATATTATATTAATTAGGTAAATATGTTAATTAATATTATTAATAAATATAATAAATAGATTATTAATATATAATTTTTTAATAAATTTTATTTTATTATGTAATATTAATTTATTAATAAATAAGTTTTAATTATGGAAATATTAATAATAAAATATTAATATTTAAATAACATAAATATTAATTTAATGAATATTTAATAAATATATCAAATATAATGGGATTCCAACCTCTCATCTTCTAACTTATAGAATTCCATCAATCTTATGCGTCATAGATGTAACTTGAAAGTGGAGACTATTAATCATTTGTTCTTTTTTTCTGGCCGAATCTTCCTTTATTTGGCATTTGGCATCTGGTTCGTTGCCAAGGCTTTCCTTTATATCAGTTTGTATGGTAGGTTCGGATTTTCTCTTATGCAAGTTTCAGGCTGTCCTCCAGCAAGTTAACCTGATCTTTATTAATTGCTGAAAATGAGGTTTACTTTTAAACTAAATAAATTCCGTCCACGACGGCTGTTGGTGTTTAAAGGTTTTATGTTCAACGTAAACAATTTCATCCACATTCTTATGCAATCTCTCGCTCTATGCAGCTGAGGCTAGTTTGGTTATTAAAAATCATGATCCTAAAATTCATGAAGGTAGAATTTATTTTGTTGTTCCAATAGCTAATGCATCTGCCCCTGTTGTGCCTATCGCTAAACTGATAATGGTTTGAAATGGTCTAAAGAAAGAATTTTCTGGATTCCAATAGTATAAGATCACATTAAAAGGCGACTCAAATATGAAGGCAAAACCTCCCATCATTCCATCCATCCCACAAGTCGAATGCTGTCATGCGTACAGAGGGACCATTCATTTGGCTGATTTCCTTGCAAACTGAGCTATGAAGCGAAGATGAAGAAATGGTGATGATCCTCAAGCTTCCCCAATAAACTCATAATCAGCTTACCGTTGCAGATGCTGATGATGTCCTCCCTCTACCATTGCCCAAAAAGAAGTACATATATATATATATATATCCAGCCACATACAGCACATGAAAACAAAAAGAAATACCAGCATCACAAGCATCATAACTCAAAAGGCTTCCTTCTATATAAATCATTAATTATAAGTACACCATAAGAATAAAACAATGGAGCGCATTCATCCTTCTTGCACCAAAAATGGCCCTTCTCATCTTTCCTCAGACACCATCAAAATGCCTCCACTGCTTCATCTCTTACATACATATCTTTTACTCAAACTAATTCCCTTCATGATTATAAATAATCACTAATCCCTAGGACGAACCAACCATAAAGAGCTGAGCGCCCGAAGGCGAGAGAAGTAGTCGCTGATGGCCAGCAGTGCACGGGCCGCTTGACGAGTAGTTAAAATGCGATGCATTTGGTGCAGGGTCTGCTGCCGCAAAGATCAGCCTGGAAAAAGAATCATACTGTCAAACAAACCATGGTGGATATTTATCAGACGGCATGCAAAAAATCCACATGAAAAAATATTTGCTTGTCATTATTGTCCTTCACAGCTAGAGAACCTCTATCACAACGATCAGGAGAAAACCAGAGTTGTGAGAGATTATCTCAACAAAATCACTAAAACTAGCTTTCATGTTTGGTCTTCTCTGCTCTAAATTTCAATAAAAATTTTGAGGATGCAATACAAATACCTATAAATCTTTTACCTATTCTGAATATCATTTTGAATATGTCTAAATGTTTAGTTAATTTTACGTGATCTAATTTATATCTTTTACCTATTCAGTTCCATAAAATGTTGATTTTTTTGTTTTTTGTTTGTTTTTTTTTTTTTTTTTGAATCATTGCATCATTTTCTTTAGGTGAATGTATGGTTTTTATTTCAAAGTTATTTAGCTTTTGCAATTCCATAAAGAGGTTCCTTCTGGTTTTTAAGATTCTTTTTTTAGTCCTATAAAATTGTTGTAGGAAAAGGCTTAGATGAGTTGAATTGAATACAAATACCTGGCGAATGAAGCTCTCGAGTGTGCCTAGCTTACCCATAGCAATCCTGAAAACCTTGTAATCTATGGCATTTTCAGTTAAAATGAAAGTCAGAAAGTTTTCTTGAAGTATGGGTGTGTTGGCCTTTTGATAAATGTAAAGAGAAGAAATTTTGAAGTAAATAAGTATATTTCTAAATGTTAATGAGTCTGATTTGAGAAATTGAGAGACTTAAGTTTAATGGGTTTAAATCATAAGAAAAATCAAGTTTAGTTTGAGTTTTATCCTAAAATGACGTTTTTAGTGGTTGGAGTCGACTCTAATCAGAGTGGAGTCGACTCCGGCACGGTTTTAAACTTTCGGCATGCTTAGGAGTCGACCTCTGCAGAGCTGGAGTCGACCCCTACTTTTCAGGAGTCGACCCCTACTTTTCTGGAGTCGACCCCTACTTCTGCTCGAGCCGACTCCCAATCTGTTCGAGCCGACTCCGCGACGGCAGGTTTTTCTGAGTTAAATCTTGAGAAATTCATATTTAATCCGTTTCAAGTCTGATTTGGATGCCGTTTGAACCGTTGGATTTCTAAAATCGAGTTCTTCAAGATGATAAAGTCTTTTCTTAGAAATGTTACATAAAAGTATCGATTTAAGCGAAAAAGGATGATCTGGGCTATAAATCTATTAAAAAAATGCTATATCAGGGGCAAAATGGGAAAAGGCTCCGATGTCAATTGCAAATTGTGTTAAGGGTAACTTAGGAAAGAAAATATAAGGGCAAAATATCATGGTTATAAGTGAGCCACGTGTTTTCCAAAAAGCGTGCGTTAAGAGTGTTTGAGGGTAAAAGGGAGATTTGGCATGCCTTAACCCTTAAGTTTCCAATGACTTGGTCCCCAAGTCATTAGAGAAAAAGGGGAACGTGGGTTTAGCCAGAGAAAAGAAAGAAAGAAAGAAGAGGAGAAAAGAGAGGAAAAGGAAGAAGAAGAAGAAGAAAAAGGAGGAAGAAAGAGAAAGGGAAAGGGAAGCTTGGGGTTTGTGCTCGACTCCAGGTAAGCTATAGCTTCCTAGATCTTGTATGACTTTAGATTTTCTAGATTTAGTGTATTTTGAGGTAATAGTAGAAGTAATCTTGAGTAGAGATAGGGTGGAAGAAAATAATGAGATATTAGAGGATAGATCATGTATGCATGCATGGTTCATGGGAAAACCTCGTGTGGAGGTAATCCTAATAGCTATTGTAACTGTATGTTGACGTAGGTCAAGAGGGTTATTCCAGGGAGCCGGAATACCAGAGTTGAGTACCAGTTGTACCAGTCGAGGAGTAACCTACTAAGGTGAGTGGATTTCTCATCTAGCAATGAGAGGTTAATTTGAGCTAGTATAATGAGTTTTGAGCGTAAACACATAAGCATGAGTTTCGATGAGGTAATTTTTAATGTATACATGGCATATTTGCATGATAAAGCTTTACAAATGATGTATGAGTCATACTGAGCATCAGGCAGCTAGGGGGCTGATCACCCTTTAGACTGTACTGTAGCATGAGCATTGCACACTACTATCGAGCCGGCACCTCCTTGCGAACAGATCGTACGATGAACCCCAGAATCAGGGGTGAGTGCATGCCTAACCAGACCAGTGGGGCTGGTTGTGAGCAGCCCGTGGGGGCATGAATCATAGCTCAGTGGAGCTGATTACTATATATAGCCCGTGGGGGCAGAGAGAAAACCCGAGGTTCCAGGGTTAAGGAACAAAGCACTTTGCCAGGTGAACCGCACGGGTAAGGGGTGCTATTTGTGCGGGGATCCTGTTGCTAGTCACGCACCCGATGAGAGTACACCTACAGAAGGGCGACTGTAGGGTGGTACCTCAGAGGCATTACACACACAGCCCAGCATCATGAGATCTAAAAGCATATGTTGTGATATAAAAAGGGCCAATGGGCCCAATAGTTATCCCGAGAGGGAGAGCTTACTTGAGATGCCAGTGGGCAAGCAGATCCTGATGGGAGTCTGGGTTGTAGATAAAGAATGCATATCTTCATATTGCAATGCATGAAGTTTTATTTTAATGAGTTATCTTTCAGTGAAGAGTTATTATAGAGTATTCCAGTACTGATATGTTATTTGAAGAATAAGCTACATTTTATTTTATCTGATATCATGTTAAAAATGTACTTTGAGTTGTACAAGTTAAATAGTTTCAGCATACGATTGAAATTAAGAGGTTATGGTTCTCTATTTCTCCATAGTTAGATGGTTATCCAGTCACTGGGACTTAGGTCTCATCCCTCTATGATTTAAATGTTCTTTCAGATCAGTGAGTATTTTTGCCAGGATCACAAGATAAACAGGACAGGACCCTTAGCTGGTGAAGCTTGCTTGGATGCAAGAGTGTATAAATGCTAACCTTGTATATTGAGAGAGTGTGGTTAGATAATTGTATTTTGTATATGTGTATGTGTACAGTGGGATGTAATGATGTTTTAGACCTTTTTGGATATGAATACGAGACTTATGTTTTGGAGAAAATTATGAGCATGATGTGTGCATTTAGGATTTTAATGTCGAATGTGAATGTGATCTTGTAAACTGCCTGAGGAATGTCATGAAAAATATTATCTGAGCAGGTTGATGCTTAATGTTGATTGGGTGATTTGTGTATATAATTGAGATAAAAATGAAAAGTTTTTAACAGGATGTGTTTTCGTGTGTCTGCCACTTATGATAATTAGTTGGGGTTCTCTAGCTCTTTATGGAGCGCTACATAAAGACTAGTAAAACTCTATCCGATTACCACAAGTGTGCAGGTGTGCTGTCGGTGGCCCCAGAGAGGAGGGGGAGCTGACAAGTTTTGGTATCAGAGCCCTAGGTTATTAGTCCTAGGGGAATAAGTATGAGTATGAGTCTAGGATGATTGAATGTTTTATGATTATAGCTATTGAATGATGAAACTGATGTAATGAATAATGTCTTGTAGGACGATTACTACAAAGGCATCTAGAGAGACAGAGCAATCTTCAGGCAGGGATAGAAGCAAAGGTCAAAGTAGATTCAGAAGGTCAGTTAGAAGAAGTCAAATTGATAGAATGGCTTCTAGTGATTCCACCGAGCCAGTATCTAAGGAGGCTAGAGTGGGGGCGTCTCCAGAGCAGATGCCAGAGTCTTCTTCACAGTCTATTACCCCTGTGCCAGTAGACCCATCTCGAGTACAGACTCAGGGGCCTAGTATGTCAGAGTTGGTAGGCATGATTACTCAGGCTGTGGTAGCAGCTGTGGGTGCTAGTTCTAGCCTTCCATCTAAAAATACTGAGGTTGTGAGGAATGTGGAAAGAGCCAGAAAGTTAGGGGCTCTGGAGTTCCAGGGAACTACTGATCCTATTCAGGCCGGGGCATGGCTGCAGAGGATCGAGAGAGTATTTGATGTGATGGGATGCTCTGAGGAGCAGAGGCTGAGTATTGCCACCTTTTTACTGGAGGGTAGAGCCCAGAGTTGGTGGAGATCTATTCAGGGCAGGCAGCCCCAGGGAGTGGAGTTGACATGGGAAAATTTTAGAAGAGAATTTCATCAGCAATATTATTCTGAGATTTATAGGGATCAGAAGAGGAGGGATTTCCTTTGTCTGACTCAGGGGAGGATGTCCGTGGCAGATTATGAAGCCACTTTTGTGGAGTTATCTCAGTTTGCTAGGGCCTTGGTGGCTGATGAAAGGGAGAGATGTCGACTATTCCAGGATGGATTGAATCTCCCTATTAAAGCCAAGACCTGTATGCAGACCTACAATAATTACTCTGAGTTGGTGCAGGGAGCACTCAAAGCCGAGGAGATTGAAAAAGAATATATGAGTAGGAGGCAGGATAGAATGAAAAGAAGTGCTCCTAGTTATTCTTCTGCTCCGGGAGGGACTCAGCCATTTAAAAAACCCCAGAGGACTGGACAGTTTTATTCTGGGTTTAGAGCCCTGGTGATGTGGGCAGAGGATCCGTATCTGTGTCAGCATCTAGCCCAGTTCAAAGAAAGCCTTATGTGGGTGTGCCTCAGGTTGCCTCCAGCAGGGTGTCTGGTGATGTGGGGGAGCAGGGTCGTCCTTCTAGTGGAGGGAGAAATATACCCCCATGTAATGTATGTGGAAAACTTCATTTGGGAGAATGTAGGAGGGGCAATAAGGGATGTTATATTTGTGGTGATCTAGGTCACCTGAAGAGAGATTGCCCTAGGAGAGGGCAGCAGGCTGGTGGGCTTCCTCAGGGGCCAGTAATGCCAAGGGGACAGCCTAGTAGGAGGGGTGATGGTAGTGTTGTGGCTTCAGCCAGTCAGGTGGGGCCTAATGTTAATCAGCCAGGAGGGTCATCCAGTATTCCGAGAGCCGAGGCCAGAGTGTTTGCCATGACCAGACAGGAGGCTCAGATTGATCCTGATGTGGTGACAGGTATGCTACCCATCGATAATCATGATGCTTATATTTTAATTGATTCTGGATCTACGCATTCATTTATCTCATGTGAGTTTGCTAAGCATCTAGTTAGAGATGTGGGCCAGTTGGGTAGTCAGTTGGTAGTATCTATGCCCGTAGGGAGGCCTTTTATAGCAGACCAAGTGTATAGAGGTTGTGATATTTCTGTGGGGAGTCAGAAATTAGCAGCAGATTTGATTCCTTTGAGGTTGAAAGAGTTTGATGCCATTTTGGGGATGGATTGCTATCTGTGCATAGAGCCAGAGTAGATTGCTTAAGGAAGGAGGTGATGTTACAAACTTCCGATGATAAAGAGGTCTGTTTTGTTGGTGATAGGAGGGGGTTACCCTCAGGAGTGATTTCAGCTATGTCAGCCAATAAAATACTAGCAAAGAGATGTGAAGCCTATTTAGCTTGTGCAGTGAGCCTAGAGGGCAATGGTTTAGAGCTGACGAATATCCCTGTGGTAAGGGATTTTTCAGATGTATTTCCTGAGGAGCTGCCAGGGTTACCTCCTGACAGAGGATTTGATTTCAGTATAGATCTAGCCCCAGATACCAGACCAATAGCCAGGGCACCTTATAGAATGGCTCCAGTTGAATTGAAAGAATTGAAAAGTCAGTTACAGGAATTATTGGATAAAGGGTTTATTAGACCCAGTATATCACCATGGGGTGCACCAGTGTTGTTTGTGAAGAAAAAGGATGGTACCTTGAGGTTGTGTATAGACTATAGACAGTTGAACAAGGTGACCATTAGAAACAATTATCCATTGCCAAGGATCGATGATTTGTTTGATCAGCTGCAGGGGCAGCAGTGTTTTCAAAGATTGATCTGAGATCTGGGTATCATCAATTGAGAATAAGGAATGAGGATATATCTAAGACTGCTTTCAGGACCAGATATGGTCATTATGAGTTCTTGGTAATGCCATTTGGCTTGACAAATGCTCCAGCTGCTTTTATGGGTCTGATGAATCAAGTATTTCAAGAGTATCTAGATAAATTTGTGATAGTATTCATTGATGACATCTTGATTTATTCTAGAAGTAGTGAAGAGCATGAACAGCATCTGAGGATAGTTTTGCAGATATTAAGAGAAAAGCAATTATATGCAAAGTTTAGTAAAAGTGAATTTTGGCTGGATGAGGTAAAGTTCTTGGGACATGTAGTTTCAGCTGAAGGTATTATGGTAGATCCTCAAAAGATTGAAGCTATAGTAAATTGGGTATCACCTACCAATCAGACTGAGGTGAGGAGTTTCTTGGGGTTAGCAGGATATTATAGAAGATTTATAGAAAATTTCTCGATTTTGGCTTCTCCTATGACTAAGCTGCTTAGAAAGAATATCAAGTTTGATTGGTCAAATGAATGCCAGATGAGTATGGATGAATTGAAAAGGAGATTAACCTCAGCCCCAATCCTAATACTACCTGATAGTGCCAGTGATTATGTGATCTATAGTGATGCCTCATTGAAGGGTTTGGGGTGTGTTTTAATGCAGAATGGGAAAGTAGTGGCTTATATATCTAGACAGTTGAGATCCCATGAAAAGAATTACCCCACCCATGATTTGGAGTTAGCTGCTGTTATATTTGCATTGAAGGTTTGGAGGCACTACTTGTATGGAAGAAGATGCCAGATATTTACTGATCATAAGAGCTTGAAATATATTCTGACCCAGAAGGAATTGAATTTAAGGCAGAGAAGATGGATTGAATTGATTAAAGACTATGATTGCACTATTGAGTATCACCCAGGGAAAGCTAATGTTGTGGCTGATGCCTTGAGTCGAAAGTCTATGGCCACATTGGCTTCTATCAGAACCGTACAGCTACCCTTGATGATTGAGTTAAGGAGGTTAGATGCAGAGCTAGCTGTAGAAGAGTCAGGAGCCTTGTTGGCTACTTTCAGAGTGAGACCCCAAATGCTAGAAGAAATAAGAGAAGCTCAGTTGCTAGATCTACATTTGCTTAAAGCTAGAGATTTAATTCAGAGTGGGTCTCAGTCAGAGTTTTCTGTTAGAGGTGATGGAGTGTTATTATTCAAGGGCAGAGTTTGTGTGCCAGCTGTGGAATCAGTGAAAGATCAGATTTTAAGGGAAGCACATAGCTCAGCTTATTCAATGCATCCAGGTAGTACTAAGATGTATAGAACTATCAAACAGAATTACTGGTGGAATGGTATGAAAAAGGAGATAGCTGAGTATGTATCTAAGTGTTTGGTGTGTCAGCAGATTAAGGCTGAACATCAGTGTCCAGCTGGAAAGCTTCAGCCTCTGTTTGTGCCAGAGTGGAAGTGGGAGCATATAACTATGGATTTCGTTGTAGGACTCCCAAAGACCAGAAGGGGCAATGATGCTATATGGGTGATAGTTGATAGATTGACTAAGTCTGCTCATTTTCTGCCTATTAAGATTGTCTTTACCTTGGATAGATTAGTAGAATTATATGTGCATGAAATTGTGAGTAGGCATGGTGTGCCAGTATCAATAGTATCAGAAAGGGATCCAAGGTTCACATCTCAATTTTGGGCAGAATTACAGAAAGCTTTGGGGACTAAATTGAGGTTCAGTACAGCATTTCATCCCCAAACCGATGGTCAGTCAGAAAGAACCATCCAGACACTGGAGGATATGCTGAGAGCTTATGTCATGGAATTTTCTGGTAGCTGGGATGATCATCTACCTTTGATAGAGTTTGCTTACAATAACAGCTACCATTCTAGCATTGATATGGCACCATATGAGGCCTTGTATGGGAGAAAATGTAGAACTCCAGTGTGTTGGGATGAGGAGGGAGAGAGAAGGCTGTTAGGCCCTGAGTTAGTGCAGCTTACAGCAGATCAAGTTAAAATTATAAGAGCTAAATTAAAGGCAGCCCAGGATAGACAGAAGAGCTATGCAGATAAAAAGCATAGAGAGGTAAAGTTTGAGGTTGGAGATAGAGTCTTTCTGAAGGTATCTCCTTGGCGAGGTATTATGAGATTTGGAAAGAAAGGCAAGTTGAGTCCCAGGTATATTGGACCCTATGAAATTCTAGAAAGAGTTGGGACACTAGCTTATAGATTGGCTTTACCTCCAGAGTTTTCTCAGATTCATAATGTATTTCATGTATCAATGCTTAGGAGGTATGTGTCGGATTCCTCTCATGTGATTCAGTCTGAGACTATAGAGTTACAGGGGGATTTATCATTTGCAACAGAACCAGTGAAGATCTTGAGTAGGGAGATTAAGCAGCTCCGCAGTAAAAGAATTCCGTTAGTTAAGGTGCAATGGTTAAATCATCAAAAAGAGGAGGCTACATGGGAGCGAGAGGATGAGATGAGATTTAAGTACCCCCATCTATTTGAAAATATATCTAGCTAAATTTCGAGGACGAAATTTCTTAAGAGGGGGAGAATTGTAACATCCTGAAAACCTTGTAATCTATGGCATTTTCAGTTAAAATGAAAGTCAGAAAGTTTTCTTGAAGTATGGCTGTGTTGGCCTTTTGATAAATGTAAAGAGAAAAATTTTGGAGTAAATAAGTATATTTCTAAATGTTAATGAGTCTGATTTGAGAAATTGAGAGACTTAAGTTTAATGGGTTTAAATCACAAGAAAAATCAAGTTTAGTTTGAGTTTTATCCTAAAATGACGTTTTTAGTGGTTGGAGTCGACTCTAATCAGAGTGGAGTCGACTCCGGTACGGTTTTAAACTTTCGGCACGCTTAGGAGTCGACCCCTGCAGAGCTGGAGTCGACCCCTACTTTTCAGGAGTTGACCCCTACTTTTCTGGAGTCGACCCCTACTTCTGCTCGAGCCGACTCCCAATCTGTTCGAGCCGACTCCGCGACGGCAGGTTTTTCTGAGTTAAATCTTGAGAAATTCATATTTAATCCGTTTCAAGTCCGATTTGGATGCCGTTTGAACCGTTAGATTTCTAAAATCGAGTTCTTCAAGATGGTAAAGTCTTTTCTTAGAAATGTTACATAAAAATATCGATTTAAGTGAAAAAGGATAATCTGGGCTATAAATCTATTAAAAAAATGCTATATCAGGGGCAAAATGGGAAAAGGCTCCGATGTCAATTGCAAATTATGTTAAGAGCAACTTAGGAAAGAAAATATAAGGGCAAAATATCATGGTTATAAGTGAGCCACATGTTTTCCAAAAAGCGTGCGTTAAGAGTGTTTAAGGGTAAAAGGGAGATTTGGCATGCCTTAACCCTTAAGTTTCCAATGACTTGGTCCCCAAGTCATTAGAGAAAAAGGGGAACGTGGGTTTAGCCAGAGAAAAGAAAGAAAGAAAGAAGAGAAAAGAGAGGAAAAGGAAGAAGAAGAAGAAAAAAAGGAGGAAGAAAGAGAAAGGGAAAGGGAAGCTTGGGGGTTTGTGCTCGACTCCAGGTAAGCTATAGCTTCCCTAGATCTTGTATGACTTTAGATTTTCTAGATTTAGTGTATTTTGAGGTAATAGTAGAAGTAATCTTGAGTAGAGATAGGGTGGAAAAAAAATGAGATATTAGAGGATAGATCATATATGCATGCATGGTTCATGGGAAAACCTCGTGTGGAGGTAATCCTAATAGCTATTGTATCTGTACATGTTGACGTAGGTCAAGAGGGTTATTCCAGGGAGCCAGAATACCAGAGTTGAGTACCAGTTGTACCAGTCGAGGAGTAACCTACTAAGATGAGTGGATTTCTTATCTAGCAATGAGAGGTTAATTTGAGCTAGTATAATGAGTTTTGAGCGTAAACACATAAGCATGAGTTTCGATGAGGGAATTTTTAATGTATACATGGCATATTTGTATGATAAAGCTTTACAAATGATGTATGAGTCATACTGAGCATCAGGCAGCTAGGGGGCTGATCACCCTTTAGACTGTACTGTAGCATGAGCATTGCACACTACTATCGAGCCGGCACCTCCTTGCGAACAGATCGTACGATGAACCCCAGAATCAGGGGTGAGTGCATGCCTAACCAGACCAGTGGGGCTGGTTGTGAGCAGCCCGTGGGGGCATGAATCATAGCTCAGTGGAGCTGATTACTATATATAGCCCGTGGGAGCAGAGAGAAAACCCGAGGTTCCAGGGTTAAGGAACAAAGCACTTTGCCAGGTGAACCGCACGGGTAAGGGGTGCTATTTGTGCAGGGATCCTGTTGCTAGTCACGCACCCGATGAGAGTACACCTACAGAAGGGCGACTGTAGGGTGGTACCTCAGAGGCATTACACACACAGCCCAGCATCATGAGATCTAAAAGCATATGTTGTGATATAAAAAGGGCCAATGGGCCCAATAGTTATCCCGAGAGGAAGAGCTTACTTGAGATGCCAGTGGGCAAGCAGATCCTGATGGGAGTCTGGGTTGTAGATAAAGAATGCATATCTTCATATTGCAATGCATGAAGTTTTATTTTAATGAGTTATCTTTCAGTGAAGAGTTATTATAGAGTATTCCAGTACTGATATGTTATTTGAAGAATAAGCTACATTTTATTTTATCTGATATCATGTTAAAAATATACTTTGAGTTGTACAAGTTAAATAGTTTCAGCATACGATTGAAATTAAGAGGTTATGGTTCTCTATTTCTCCATAGTTAGATGGTTATCCAGTCACTGGGACTTAGGTCTCATCCCTCTATGATTTAAATGTTCTTTCAGATCAGTGAGTATTTCTGCCAGGATCACAAGATAAACAGGACAGGACCTTTAGCTGGTGAAGCTTGCTTGGATGCAAGAGTGTATAAATGCTAACCTTGTATATTGAGAGAGTGTGGTTAGATAAATTGTATTTTGTATATGTGTATGTGTACAGTGGGATGTAATGATGTTTTAGACCTTTTTGGATATGAATACGAGACTTATGTTTTGGAGAAAATTATGAGCATGATGTGTGCATTTAGGATTTTAATGTCGAATGTGAATGTGATCTTGTAAACTGCCTGAGGAATGTCATGAAAAATATTATCTGAGCAGGTTGATGCTTAATGTTGATTGGGTGATTTGTGTATATAATTGAGATGAAAATGAAAAGTTTTTAACAGGATGTATTTTCGTGTGTCTGCCACTTATGATAATTAGTTGGGGTTCTCTAGCTCTTTATGGAGCGCTACATAAAGACTAGTAAAACTCTATCCGATTACCACAAGTGTGCAGGTGTGCTGTCGGTGGCCCCAGAGAGGAGGGGGAGCTGACATTAGGTATCGATGGGTGTCGGGCTTCATGCCTGGCTGGTGCAGGGCTTTAGGTGCCGACGGGTGTCGGGCTTCATGCCTGGCTGGTACAGGGCTTCATGCCTGGCTGGTGCAGGGCTTTATCCGTCGACGGGTGTCGGGCTTCATGCCTGGCTGGTGCAGGGCTTCATGCCTGGCTGGTGCAGGGCTTCATGCCAGGCTGGTGCAGGGCTTCAGGTGCCGATGGGTATCGGGCTTCAGGTGCCGACGGGTGTCGGGCTTTGGGTGCCGATGGGTGTCGGGCTTCATGCCTGGCTGGTGCAGGGATTTAGGTGTCGACGGGTGTTGGGCTTCATGCCTGGCTGGTGCAGGGCTTTAGGTGCCGATGGGTGTCTAGCTTCATGCCTGGCTGGTGCAGGGCTTTAGGTGCCGACGGGTGTCGGGCTTCAGGTGCCAATGGGTGTCAGGCTTTGTGCCTAGCTAGTGCAGGGCTTCAGGTGCCGACGGGTGTTGGGCTTCATGCCTGGTTGGTGCAGGGCTTCAGGTGCCGACGGGTGTCGGGCTTCAGGTGCCGATGGGTGTCGGGCTTTGGGTGCCGACGGGTGTCGAGCTTCATGCCTGGCTGGTGCAGGGCTTCAGGTGCCGACGGGTGTCGGGCTTTGGGTGCCGATGGGTGTCGGGCTTTATGCCTGGTTGGTGCAGGGCTTTAGGTGTCGATGGGTGTCGGGCTTCATGCCTGGCTGGCCCAGGGCTTTGGTGCCAGCACTTGGGGTCGACCGAGGTCTTCCCTCCTGGACCCAGGCTTTTGTTGCTGAGAGCCGGTGGGGCACTGCTCTGCTAGTGGTACACTGGGCTTCATGCCTGGCTGGCCCAGGGCTTTTGTGCCGACCGGTGTCGGGCTTTATGCTTGGCTGGCCCAGGGCTTTGGTGCCGGCGCTTGGGGTCGACCGAGGTCTTTCCTGCTGGACCCTGGCTTTTGTTGTTGAGAGCCGGTGGGGCACCGCTCTACCAGTGGTACACTGGGCTTCATGCCTGGCTGGCCCAGGGCTTTTGTGCCGACCAGGGTTGGGCTTTATGCCTGGCTGGCCCAGGGCTTTGGTGCCGGCGCTTGGGGTCGACCGAGGTCTTCCCTGTTGGACCTGGGCTTTTGTTGTTGAGAGCCGGTGGGGCACCGCTCTGCCAGTGGTACACTGGGCTTCATGTCTGGCTAGCCCAGGACTTTTGTGCCGACCGGGGTCGGGCTTTATGCCTGGCTGGCCCAGGGCTTTGGTGCCGACGCTTGGGGTCGACCGAGGTCTTCCCTGCTGGACCCGGGCTTTTGTTGTTGAGAGCCGATGGGGCACCGCTCTGCCAGTGGTACACTAGGCTTCATGCCTGGCTGGCCCAGGGCTTTTGTGCCGACCGGGGTTGGGCTTTATGCCTGGCTGGCCCAGGGCTTTGGTGCCGGCGCTTGGGGTCGACCGAGGTCTTCCATGGTGGACCTGGGCTTTTGTTGCTGAGACAAAGTTGAGGACGTTGAGTGCCTTTTGAACCCCGAAGAGCGACCTGAGAGTTGAGAGTCGTCATGAGCCTTTTTAACCCCGAAGGGCAACCTGAGAGTTGAAAGTCATCATGAGCCTTTTTAACCCCGAAGGGCGACCTGAGAGTTGAGAGTCGTCAGGAGCCTTTTTAACCCCGAAGGGCGACCTGAGAGTTGAAAGTCATCATGAGCCTTTTTAACCCCGAAGGGCGACCTGAGAGTTGAAAGTCATCAGGAGCCTTTTTAACCCCGAAGGGCGACCTGAGAGTTGAAAGTCATCAGGAGCCTTTTTAACCGAGCTGGCCTCGGGCTTTAGCACCGATGGTACACCGAGTTTTAGTGCCGACCGGAGTTGAGCTTTTTGGATCCGATGGTACGCCGGTCTTCGGTGCCAATGGTACATTGGGCTTCTGGGACGCCAACGTGAGGTTGGTCTTCCCTGCATGACATTTTTAAGTATCAATGAATGGAAATTGTCTTAGGTGCAGCGTACTTAGCTCTTGTAGCACCCCCTGTTTTTCCTTTTGTGGATTTAGGCACTTTTTCCCGCTGGTGGTCTGCCCCCCAGGAAGTCATGTTGGGACGGAGCCTGGAGTTGGTTGATGACCAGCTCCTCTCCGAAATGAAGTTGGGGACCCATCTTCAAAGTGCAGTGAAGAGAGAGATGGGATCCAGAGCCAGGGACGCTGGAGTGGAGCCATGGACGAGGGTCGGAGTCGGACTCGGGAGCCAGAGGTCGCCGAGGGAAGCCCGGGCAGCTAGCGGCCGTTGAAGACGAACGGCCGGGAGAGTCCGCTGAAGACGGACGGCTAGAAGAGAGGATGGTGCTGGGAGTTACAGGATTCGGGCAGCCTCCACATTGGTCCAAGGCAAGGGGCCCTCTAGCTTCCACGGTCTCTCTCTCCTTCCGCTGAGCTGACGACCTGCCCCCAGGAAACTATGTTGATTGAAGGCGGGGGGCACCAGTGCTGAAATCCGAGGGCAGGATCTTGCTGGCTAACGAGCCTGAGCCTTAAATTGCCGATGAGCTCCAGAGAAATATGACAGTGGTGATTCTCTCGCTGGAAAGATCTCTCACCGGATGGATAGTGGATGGCTTGAGCGACAACTGAAGAAGCAGCATGGGTTCTTGTTTGTTGCTGTGAGGCTACGAAATATCGCTCCTGTAGCTTTTGGGTAGCTGCCATTGATGTTTGGACTTGCAGAGTAAGGGTGGCATGATGCTCTGCCTGAATGGCCCGAGATAGTAGTGACGATGGGGCAGAGAGCCAGCCTCTTGTCGGTCAGCTCGTTGAGGGTGCCCCCCAGCATTACTGGCGGAAGCTCCATGGGTCTTTGTCATCACCATATTTTTATCCACCATTGTTGTCGTAGAGGGAGTGAGAGCTTGTAGCTTAGTGTCACAGAACTCTGCCTTCTCCCCCTTCCTGGCGCGCCAATCTGATGATGCCAAATCACCGGCCTCGAGCGTCAGTCGCCTCCTCCAGCGAGCTCCTTGCACCTGCAAGCAAGTCCCCGGGGCCGGAGATTCCGACGGGGACCCTCCGACGCTCAAGTCAGTCACTTGGGATCAGACAAGAACCGCTCAGCGGAAAGAAGCTGAGACAGCTAGGGTTTTGCTAGGAGGAAGAAAGCTAGAAAACCAGAGTTTGGATCCCTACTCACAGTGCGGGCGCATATTTTTATACCTGTCCGAATATCCCATCTTACTGTTTCAGAAGATCACCATCGTACCATCACTGTGCGCACCGGAGGTGTCCCGCTCTACCTACCAACATGATATCACACGTGTCTAACAGCCGCGGTGGTATTTGATGCGCGCCGTTGCTTGATATGACCGTGCACAGTTGCAAATGGTAGCGAATCGTATGTCATAATGGAGCACGGTCACGCATAGGAACATGCAGTGCACCATACGCCGTTATGAGGCATGGCCATCCATAACGGGGTGCAATCACGGGCTTACGGAGAATCATGGGGGTGCGCCATGTGGCCCGGAGCCATCATTTGGCTCGAAGGTCGGACTGCGCGCTGACCGCTGATGATACCCACGTACACCAAGATCGGAGGGGGGTCTCGGGGTAGAGATATGGTGGTCCCACCCCGAGACCGAAAGGGGTCCCGGGGGTGGGACGATGCTGGTGCACCCCAAGACCGGAGGGGGTCTCGGGGTCGAGAGATGACGATCCCACCCCGAGACCGAAAGGATCCCGGGGGTGGGATGATGCCGGTGCACCCCGAGACCGGAGGGGGTCTCGGAGTCGAGAGATGACTATCCCACCCCGGGACCGAAAGGGGTCCTCGGAGTGGGATGATGCCGGTGCACCCCGAGACCGGAGGGGGTCTCGGGGTCGAGAGATGACGATCCCACCCCAAGACCGAAAGGGGTCCCGGGGGTGGGATGATGCTGGTGCACCCCGAGACCGGAGGGGGTCTTGGGGTCGAGAGATGACGATCCCACCCCAAGACAGAAAGGGGTCCCGAGGGTGGGATGATGCCGTTGCACCCCAAGACTGGAGGGGGTCTCGGGGTCGAGAGATGACGATCCCACCCCGAGACCGAAAGGGGTCCCGGGGGTGGGATGATGCTGGTGCACCCCGAGACCGGAGGGGGTCTCGGGGTCGAGAGATGACGATCCCACCCCGAGACTGAAAGGGGTCCCGAGGGTGAGATGATGCTGGTGCACCCCAAGACCGGAGGGGGTCTCGGGGTCGAGAGATGACGATCCCACCCCGAGACTGGAAGGGGTCCCGGGGGTGGGATGATGCCGGTGCAACCCAAGACCGGAGGGGGTCTTGGGGTCGAGAGATGACGATCCCATCCCGAGACCGAAAGGGGTCCCGGGGGTGGGATGATGCCGGTGCACTCCGAGACCGGAGAGGGTCTCGGGGTCGAGAGATGACGATCCCACCCCGAGACCAAAAGGGGACCCAGGGGTGGGATGATGTTGGTGCACCCCGAGACCGGAGGGGTCTCGGGGTCGAGAGATGACGATCCCACCCTGGGACCGAAAGGGGTCCCGGGGGTGGGATGATGCCGGTGCACCCCGAGACCGGAGGGGGTCTCGGGGTCGAGAGATGACGATCCCACCCCGGGACCGAAAGGGATCCCGGGGATGGGATGATGCTGGTGCACCCCAAGACCGGAGGGGGTCTCGGGGTCGAGAGATGATGATCCCACCCCGAGACCGAAAGGGGTCCCGGGGGTGGGATGATGCTGGTGCACCCCGGACCGGAGGGGGTCTCGGGGTCGAGAGATGACGATCCCACCCCGAGACCGAAAGGGGTCCCAGGGGTGGGATGATGTTGGTGCACCCCGAGACCGGAGGGGGTCTCGGGGTCGAGAGATGACGATCCCACCCCGAGACCGAAAGGGGTCCCGGGGGTGGGATGATGCCGGTGCACCCCGAGACCAGAGGGGGTCTCGGGGTCGAGAGATGACGATCCCACCCCGAGACCGAAAGGGGTCCCGGGGGTGGGATAATGCCGGTGCAACCTGAGACCCCCTCGGCATCCCCGAGACCAGAGGGGGTCTCGGGGTCGAGAGATGACGATCCCACCCCGAGACCGAAAGGGGTCCCGGGGGTGGGATGATGCTGGTGCACCCCGAGACCGGAGGGGGTCTCGGGGTCGAGAGATGATGATCCCACCCCGGCACCAAAAGGGGTCCCGGGGATGGGATGATGCCGGTGCACCCCGAGACCGGAGGGGGTCTCGCGGTCGAGAGATGACGATCCCACCCCGAGACCGAATGGGGTCCCGGGGGTCGGATGATGCTGGTGAACCCCAAGACCGGAGGGGGTCTCGGGGTCAAGAGATGACGATCCCACCCCGAGACCGAAAGGGATCTCGGAGGTGGGATGATGCCGCTGCACCCCGAGACCGGAGGGGGTCTCGGGGTCGAGAGATGACGATTGTTGGCCCAGATGACAACCCAAGAGGGGGGGGTGAATTGGGTTCTTTAAAAATTAGCCTTTTAAATTATTTAGCTTGAGATGAATGAAGGCAAATACAAAGTAAATATAAATTGCAGTGAATAAAACAGAGATAGAGAAAGAGACAATAGAACACGGCAAACACAAAAGATTTTATAGTGGTTCGGTGTATCCAACACCTACGTCCACTCCCAAGATTCACTTGGGTCCACACTATAATCACCCTAGATTACAGCAGAGTTGTTTTACAAGCTCACAACTCAAACTTGTTGTTTTCCCGGGCGCACAACGAACCCAGCTGGTTTTCAAGGGCTCACCAGCACAAAAACCCTTAACCCAAGCTTAACCAAGCTTGAACTGAGGTAAGACTACCTCCTCTAGTTCAATCCCCCAGATTGAGCTAGACACAAAGAATAGAAATATTGTTTGTTTAGTTACAAGGCTCCTTAATGAGCGGATAAACAAATGTAAGAATAGAGTTTAGATAAGCCTGATTTGCAGTTGGTTGGCTTTGAGCTTTTCTTCTTTTCTTCAACTCCTTTGAAGTGTAGAACCAGGCCTCAGCTCGGATTCTTCACGGAATATGTGTTGGAGTTGATTTGGGCTTTTCCTCTTTTCTTTGAGTGTTGGAAATCTCTTGAGATGCTCTTGAATAGCACTTGGATTTTCTTCTGAAGCTTCCTTGGATATAAGCTTAAACACAGAATGAACTTCCTTTGATTTCACACTCTTTCTTTCACTCTATTTTGAATCACGGATTTTTTCAACTGAAGCTTTGTTTTTCCGATTTTTCTCTTCTTTTTCTTTGAAATAAATATCTCTCTATCCGTCTCTCTTTGATTTGAAAACGGCTTCTCTATTTATAGATTCTGCAAAAATATAGCCGTTAGAGACAAAGAAAAATAGCCGTTAATCAAAAATCTTACCGTTGACGCTGAGTTGGCATCCGAAAAAATCTCGCCCAGATTTGCTGGAGTCGACTCATGCTTTTCCCGAGTCGGCTCGAGGTCGTGATACTAAAAATAGAAATGTTTAGAAAGTCAAAGGGTCGACTCACCAAAAGTAAAGTGTCGACTCCTGAAAGTCGGGGGTCGACTCATGAAAAGTTGGGATCGACTCGTGAAGTGCTCAGAAAAACACACCTCTGGTGTCGGAGCGGAGTCGACTCGCACAGTCATGGAGTCGGCTCGACAGAATCGGGGGTCGACTCGTGAAATTACGTGGGTCGACTCGAGACAGATAGTCATTTCTGTTCTCTGAGGGGAGTCGACTCTGAAACTCAAGAGTCGGCTCCGGAACGTATCAAAAATCAGAAAGTTTTCTGATTGACTTTAAAATCGTTCCAGATTCATTTTAAATCATTGTTTTGACTTGAATTCAATAAAATTGACATTAAGAATTAATTCAAGAAGTATTCCAAAAACTCATTGATTAATCTATGAATTATAAAATTTCTTTTTGAAAGCTTAAACATTGAGCTTAAAGTTACTTTCAAAATGATTAATGTCAAACTTTAACATTCTCATTGATTGTTCAAGATAAATTCATTGCACATGTAAATAAACATATCACATCTTTTACAGTACTCATGGCTTTTGGTAATCATCAAAATCAAAAGGATTGGGGCATATAATTTTTCAATAATCTTCCAACAATCTCCCCCTTTTTGATGATGACAAAAACATTGAGTTTATGCATGAATGATTTGTGAATTTATTTTTTTTCATAGATAGGCTTAGGCTCCCCCTGAATGAGGTAGCTCCCCCTATGAAACTTAATCATACAATTAATTATCTCATTGATTAATTTGATTTTCTCATATGCATATTCAATCATAAAACTATAAAACTCTCCCCCTTTTTTGTTATCAACAAAAAGGTAGAGAAGCATAAACATTCATTCATTCGTTGATAGAAAGAAATACATTGAGTAAACAAAATTGACATTTCATTTCATCAAAGAGTCTAATACATCAAAGTGTCTAATACATTGATACCAAAATGTAAAACATAACAATAACTTCAATACATAGCAAGGATTGAGTATTTAATACATTAGAAATGAGTTCTAACAATCCTAGTCAAATGATATATTATATTCTTTATTCCATTTGATTGGATTTTTACATAGTCTTTTAGCCTCTCATCCACAAAGGTGCAAGCAGTCAAAATTTTGTCTTGTAGCTCCGCATTGCACTTAGAGTAGGTTTCTCCATCTCCGCAGATATCTTTAAGCTCTTCAAATATATTCTTGAGATCTCCACTTAAAGATTCTGAAGAAGTGCTGAGAGTAGACTCAATTTTAGTGATCCGGTCATCCAAAGAATATAGAGTCTCCTTAAGATTCATGAACTTATGTTCAAACTCTGACTTTAATTTCTCTGATTGATCATCCAAAAGTCCTTTGAGTTGCTTTAATTGTAGTTCTGAGAAGCCAGCAGAAGAGGATGAAGCTTGATCAAATAACTGAGCGGGGGTAGGAGCAGGTGCAGAAGTGGGAGGGCTCGGAGGTGCAGGTGAAGAGTGTCTAACTAATGGACCTGGTGCCTCAACATCCGTAGCTCTCTCTTCTACTAATCCTTTCCTCTCCATCTCTTGTTTCTCTTAATAAAACCCATCCGATGAATGGTGGCCAAGCTGTAAAAGTCTGTGTGCCTCAGGTTCCTTATAGGCTCACTATCAGAAATAACAATCCCCTGATTCTAGAAGATTTTGGTGAGGATCATACCATAGGGCAAGCTTGATTTCCTCTTTCCTCCACAGTCAGCAATATACCAAAGAATCATACTGGGAAGGTTGATTGGTTTGCCCGTTACAATAGCATCCATCACAAAAATATCCCTTTCAGATACATAATCGAATCTTCCTATTTTGGGAAAAAGAATCCTACTACATATGTTATGAAGCAATCTTAGTTCTAGGGATAATTGGTTGGCAAAAACTTCCTCAAAATCGACAACTTCTCGGTTAAGCAATCTAGACAGAGCAGGGCTTCGGTCTTCAGAAGAAAATGTAGCAGTTCCTGACATGGGTAGATCCAATAGTCTTGACAGTAGCTCTACAGTCACTGAGATCCTATTTCCTCTCACAGTGCTTATGAGACCATGATCTCCTCTAGACAAGTTCTTATAAAACTCCTTTACAAGAGCGGGATAAGTAGGGCAATCCAGGGAACAGATCTTCTCCCAACCCATTTCTATCAATTGTCTTCCCAAGAGAAATCCCTCTGCCTCAAATAACTCAAAATCCACTTTTCTTCCCGTGGTAATGATTCTATCTGCTAATCTATCTACCTGAGAAGGAGCAGTGGCTGGAGAAGCATTTGGAGTTGAAGATGATGAAGTAGAATCCGTGCTTGGAGAAGGCTCACGAACCGGACGCCTCACCGTCTTCCTCACGGCTCTCTTCCTCTTCACACCGGCCGCAGCAAGATTGGAACCTCGAGTTTTGGGTGCCATTGGTCGATTGGAAGGATTAATCAGTGATTTTGGAAATTTGGAAGGTCTGGAGATATTTTGGAGAGAGTATTTTGAGAGATTGGGACGTTTGAAAAGAACGGCGAGTCGACTCTGCCCTAGATAAATCAACCTGGGACCACTTCGAGTCGGCTCGCGCAAAGCAAGGGGTCGACTCCGGACAGTCACAGAAAACCATCCCGAAGTGGAGTCGACTCGCGCCGAGAAGGGGTCGACCCGAGAGTTTCAGTCGAAACCAGGAGTCGACTCCGATACTCACCGAGTCGGCTCCGAGACCATTTCAGAGCAAAAACATGAAATTTCTGAAATGTGTCCGGAATTTGATCATGAAAATTGATAAAATAATCATTGAATATGAATGGATCAATTAGATATGAATTCTAGATAAGATTTCCTTAAAGATCAAGGATTTGAAAGAATCTTAGATAAAATTTCCTTAGGGGTTTCAAATTCATTCTAATGGATCACAAATCCCTAACTCTCCTCTAAGATAACAGAATCTTTCTTCACTTAAGGGTTTTGTAAATATGTCTGCTAATTGTTCTTCAGTGTTAATATAGTCAAGACAAATTTCATTATTTGCAACATGTTCTCTTATAAAATGATATCTAATTTCTATGTGTTTGGTTCTTGAATGTTGAATTGGATTCTTTGTTAGATTAATTGCACTTGTGTTATCACATCTTATAGGTGTTTTATCAAGTGTGATACCATAGTCTTCAAGTTGTCGCTTAATCCATAGGATTTGAGCACAGCAACTTCCAGCTGCTACATATTCAGCTTCAGTAGTTGATAATGCAACTGAATTTTGCTTTTTGCTAAACCATGAGATTAAGTTACTTCCTAAGAACTGGCATGCACCACTTGTGCTTTTTCTATCTAACTTACATCCAGCATAATCAGAATCAGTGTATGCAATCAGATTTAATGTGGAGTCTCTAGAATACCATAAACCTACATTTTTTGTTCCACTTACATATCTTAGTATTCTTTTAACAGCAATTAAATGTGATTCTTTAGGTTCAAACTGAAATCTAGCACATAAGCAAACAGCAAACATTATATCTGGTCTACTTGCAGTTAAGTAAAGTAGGGATCCGATTATACCTCGATAATATTTTTGATCAATCTTCTTACCTTCTTCATCTTTGTCCAGCTTGCATGAGGGACTCATTGGTGTTCCGAGGGGTTTAATTGATTCCATACCAAACTTCTTTAGGATTTCTCTTGTGTATTTTGTTTGGTTGATGAAGATTCCCTCTTTGCTTTGTTTGATTTGGAGTCCAAGGAAGAAGTTGAGTTCTCCCATCATGCTCATTTCAAATTCTCCCTGCATCAACTTAGCAAACTCTTGACATAGAGTATTGTTAGTAGCACCGAAAATAATATCATCAACATATATTTGAACTACTAATAAATCTTTACCTTTTCTTTTCAAAAACAGTGTTTTATCAACATTTCCTCTTATAAAATCATTTTCAATTAAAAATTTACTTAATCTATCATACCAAGCTCTAGGTGCTTGTTTCAAACCATACAATGCTTTGTGCAATTTAAAAACGTGATTTAAAAATTCGTGATCTTCAAAACCTGGTGGTTGTTCTACATATACTTCTTCATTTATAAATCCATTTAGAAATGCACTTTTTACATCCATTTGAAATAAGTTAAAATTCATATGACATGCAAATGCAAGTAATAGCCTAATGGCTTCTAATCTAGCTACTGGTGCAAAGGTTTCATCAAAATCAATACCTTCTTCTTGATTATATCCTTTTGTAACTAATCTAGCTTTGTTTCTAATTACTATGCCATTTTCATCTAGTTTATTTCTATATATCCATTTTGATCCTATAACAGAATGATTTTTAGGTCTTTCAACTAAAGTCCATACATTATTTCTTGTGAATTGATTTAATTCTTCTTGCATTGCTAACATCCAATTATTATCTTTTTCAGCTTCTTCAATAGTTTTAGGTTCAATTTGTGATACAAATGCAAGATGATTACTAATATTTCTCATAGATGATCTAGTTCTTATTCCTTGAGATGGATCACCTATAATCAATTCCTTAGGGTGACTATAAGCATATCTCCAATCCCTAGGTAGATCTACATCATTATGATTAGTGTTAGTATCATCAACCTTAGGTGAATCATTATCTTTAGTGTCTTGATCTTGATCTAAAGATACATCAATATTTAATTTTTCAAGATCTTTCTCAATTATGTTTGTATCTTCATCATCATCAAATTTTTTCAGAACGAGTAGCTAAAGATTCATCAAAAACTACATGAATTAATTCTTCAACAACTAAAGTTTTCTTGTTAAATACTCTATATGCTTTACTAGTTATTGAGTATCCTAAGAATATTCCTTCGTCAGATTTAGCATCAAATTTGCCTAAATTGTTTTTACCATTATTGTGAACAAAACATTTACAACCAAATGCATGAAAATATTTTATATTGGGTTTTCTATCATGCCATAATTCATAAGGTGTTTTCTTTAAAATAGGTCTTATTAAAGCTCTATTTAAGATGTAACATGCTGTGTTAATAGCTTCCGCCCAAAAGTATTTCGGGAGTTTACTTTCACATAGCATGGTACGGGCCATGTCTTCTAGAGTCCTATTTTTTCTTTCAACTACACCATTTTGTTGTGGGGTCCTAGGTGCTGAAAAGTTATGATTAATATCATTTTCATTGCAAAAACTTTCAAATAAGTGATTTTCAAATTCAGTTCCATGATCACTTCTTAGAGACACTATGGTAGTGTTTTTCTCATTAGTTACTTTCTTGAAGAATTTCATGAATATCGAGAAAGTCTCATCTTTGTGAGCTAAAAATATTACCCAAGTGAATCTAGAGTAATCATCTACTATCACAAGACCATATTTCTTTCCTCCTAGACTTGTGGTTCTAGTTGGTCCAAAAAGGTCCATGTGAAGTAGCTCTAGTGGCCTAGAAGTTGAAACAATATTTTTAGATTTAAAAGAACTTCTTGTTTGTTTTCCAAACTGACATGCATCACATATTTTGTTATTTTCAAAATCTAATTTAAGTAAACCTTTTACTAAATCCATTTTAATTAGTTTTGAAATTAGGTGTGTGCTTGCGTGACCTAATCTTCGATGCCACAACCAACCAATCTCATTTATATTAGCATTATTTGCAACTAAGCAATGATTATTAGTAGACAATTTGTCTAAATCAATCATGTATACATTGCCATTTCTATTTCCAATAAAAACAATGCTATTATCAATGGGATTAGCTACAGTGCATAAAGAAGATTCAAAAGATACTTTAAAACCTTTGTCACACAATTGACTTATACTTATTAAGTTATGCTTTAAACCATCAACATAAAGTACATTCTCAATATATGTGGAGAGAGTTATTTGAATGTTACCAAACCCCAAGATTTGGCCTTTGCCATTGTCGCCAAATGTAACAACTCCTCCTTTCTTTTCTTCTAGGGTGATGAATTCTCCTTTGTCACCCGTCATATGTCTTGAGCAGCCACTATCAAGATACCACTTTCTCTTTGATCTCTTGGCCACAAGACATTCCTGCAATGATATCAAACTTTATGTTTAGGTACCCAAGCTTTCTTGGGTCCTTCATGGTTAGTACTAACAAATATTGTTCCTTTCGGAACCCATATTTTCTTCCCTTTAACATTTAAGTTTCTATTAGGTTTCAGAATTTTACATTCATAAGATTTATGTCCTGTTTGATTACATTTAAAGCATGTAAAATTACTTTGGCCAGCACTTACAAAAATATTTTGAAGTGATTTTTGTTTTCTTAAAGTGTTATATCCTAATCCGGCTTTGTCAAAAACTGCTTTTTGACTATTTAATAACATGTCTAATTTAATTGAACTTAATGTAAACTTATCAACTATGTTTTTATGTTTTTCAACCTCATTCTTTAGTTTATCTTTTTCATTTGAGATTGATTCCTTTTCATTCATTAAAATTTTATTTTCAGATTTAAGTTTCTTAATTTCATTGTTAAGATTTTCCTTTTCTTGAATGAAAGTTAAGTTTTCATTTTTTAAAATCTTGTATTTCTTTTTCAAAACTTTGAAATCCCCAACAAGTTCATTAAAGGCATCAAAAAGTTCATGGAAAGCAAATTCATCGCAAGGGTTGTCGGAACTTACCTCATCGTTGTCGTCCGCCATAAAGCATACGTTTGCGACTTCCTTTTGTTCTTCTTCTTCGGAAGAAGATTCCGCGTTGTCACTCCATGTCGCCATATAAGCCTTCTTTTTCTTTTTGTAGGCTTTCTTCAATTTTGGACATTCATTCCTAAAGTGCCCCGGTTTATTACACTCATAACAAGTCAAGGGGTCTTTCTCCTTTTCTTTGTCCTTATCCTTATTTTTATCCTTTTCTCCTTCCCACTTAGCTTCAAATTTTTTCTTGTGGAAGGGTTTCTTTCTCCTCATAAATCTTTTAAATTTCTTTGCTAAGAGAGCAGTCTCTTCATCATTATCATCATCATCACTGCTGCTCTCTTCTTCTTTTGCAGCTTTGAGGGCAATAACTTTCTTTTTCTTTGAGTCCTCCTCAACATGCTGCCTCATAGTCAGCTCATGGGTCATAAGGGATCCTAGAAGCTCCTCTAAGGGTAAAGTGTTGAGGTCCTTAGCTTCTTGGATTGCAGTCATTTTTGCTTCCCATGATCTTGGTAATGACCTAAGAATTTTTCGAACAAGTTCAGAGTTAGTATATGTCTTACCAAGACTTTTTAAACCATTTACAATATCAGTGAATCTAGTGTACATGCATGCAATGGTTTCAGATTGTTCCATGCTAAATAATTCATATTTATGAACAAGAATATTAATTTTAGATTCTTTTACTTGATTGATACCCTCATGGGTAACCTCTAGTCTATCCCAAATCTCCTTTGCGGAATTACATGTGGAGATTCTATTGAATTCATTAGCATCTAAGGAGCAATATAAAACATTCATGGCCTTAGCATTAAGCTGTGCCATTTTCCTATCATTATCATTCCAGTCCCTTTCGGGCTTAGGAACAATAGTGCCATCTATAACATGTGTGGGTGTACTAGGTCCATTGATTATAACACCCCATAGCTCATAATCAGAAGCTTGAATGAATATCCTCATTCTAGCTTTCCAATAAGAATAATTTGAGCCATTAAAAAGTGGAGGTCTATTCGTAGAATGACCTTCAGCAAAAGAACCAACTTGTGTTGCCATTTGAAACTTTAGCTCTTGATCGTGTGATCAAAATCTAATGAGCACTAGCTCTGATACCAATTGTTGGCCCAGATGACAATCCAAGAGGGGGGGGGGAATTGGGTTCTTTAAAAATTAGCCTTTTAAATTATTTAGCTTGAGATGAATGAAGGCAAATGCAAAGTAAATATAAATTGCAGTGAATAAAATAGAGATAAAGAAAGAGATAATAGAACACGGCAAACACAAAAGATTTTATAGTGGTTCGGTGTATCCAACACCTACGTCCACTCCCAAGATTCACTTGGGTCCACACTATAATCACCCTAGATTACAGCAGAGTTGTTTTACAAGCTCACAACTCAAACTTATTATTTTCCCGGGCGCACAACGAACCCAGCTGGTTTTCAAGGGCTCACCAGCACAAAAACCCTTAACCCAAGCTTAACCAAGCTTGAACTGAGGTAAGACTACCTCCTCTAGTTCAATCCCCCAGATTGAGCTAGACACAAAGAATAGAAATATTATTTGTTTAGTTACAAGGCTCCTTAATGAGCAGATAAACAAATGTAAGAATAGAGTTTAGATAAGCCTGATTTGCAGTTGGTTGGCTTTGAGCTTTTCTTCTTTTCTTCAACTCCTTTGAAGTGTAGAACCAGGCCTCAGCTCGGATTCTTCACGGAATATGTGTTGGAGTTGATTTGGGCTTTTCCTCTTTTCTTTGAGTGTTGGAAATCTCTTGAGATGCTCTTGAATAGCACTTGGATTTTCTTCTGAAGCTTCCTTGGATATAAGCTTGAACACAGAAGGAACTTCCTTTGATTTCACACTCTTTCTTTCACTCTATTTTGAATCACAGATTTTTTAAACTAAAGCTCTATTTTTTTTATTTTTCTCTTCTTTTTCTTTGAAATAAATATCTCTCTATCCGTCTCTCTTTGATTTGAAAACGGCTTCTCTATTTATAGATTCTGCAAAAATATAGCCGTTAGAGACAAAGAAAAATAGCCGTTAATCAAAAATCTTACCGTTGACGCTGAGTTGGCATCCGGAAAAATCTCACCCAGATTTGCTGGAGTCGACTCATGCTTTTTCCGAGTCGGCTCGAGGTTGTGATACTAAAAATAGAAATGTTTAGAAAGTCAAAGGGTCGACTCATCAAAAGTAAAGTGTCGACTCCTGAAAGTCGGGGGTCGACTCATGAAAAGTTGGGGTCGACTCGCGAAGTGCTTAGAAAAATATACCTCTGGTGTCTGAGCGAGTCGACTCGCACAGTCATGGAGTTGGCTCGACAGAATCGGGGGTCGACTCATGAAATTACGTGGGTCGACTCGAGACAGATAGTCATTTCTGTTCTCTGAGGGGAGTCGACTCTGAAACTCAAGAGTCGGCTCCGGAACGTATCAAAAATCAGAAAGTTTTCTGATTGACTTTAAAATCGTTCCAGATTCATTTTAAATCATTGTTTTGACTTAAATTCAATAAAATTGACATTAAGAATTAATTCAAGAAGTATTCCAAAAACTCATTGATTAATCTATGAATTATAAAATTTCTTTTTGAAAGCTTAAACATTGAGCTTAAAGTTACTTTCAAAATGATTAATGTCAAACTTTAACATTCTCATTGATTGTTCAAGATAAATTCATTGCACATGTAAATAAACATATCACATCTTTTACAGTACTCATGGCTTTTGGTAATCATCAAAATCAAAAGGATTGGGGCATATAATTTTTTAAT
The DNA here is from genome assembly GCA_900491605.1 of Calamus simplicifolius. NCBI lineage: Eukaryota > Viridiplantae > Streptophyta > Magnoliopsida > Arecales > Arecaceae > Calamus > Calamus simplicifolius. The sequence goes on from UESW01002383.1 coordinate 54,345, forward strand.
AATCTTCCAACAACGATCCCACCCCGAGACCGAAAGGGGTCCCGGGGGTGGGATGATGCCGGTGCACCCCGAGACTGGAGGGGGTCTCGGGGTCGAGAGATGACGATCCCACCCCGAGACCGAAAGGGGTCCCGGGGGTGGGATGATGCTGGTGCACCCCAAGATCGAAGGGGGTCTCGGGGTTGAGAGATGACGATCCCACCCCGAGACCGAAAGGGGTCTCGGGGGTGGGATGATGCCGGTGCACCTCAAGACCGGAGGGGATCTCAGGGTCGAGAGATGACGATCCCACCCTGGGACCGAAAGGGGTCCCGGGGGTGGGATGATGCCGGTGCACCCCGAGACTGGAGGGGGTCTCGGGGTCGAGAGATGACGATCCAACCCCGAGACCGAAAGGGGTCCCGAGGGTGGGATGATGCCGGTGCACCCCGAGACCGGAGGGGGTCTCGGGGTCGAGAGATGACGATCCCACCCCGAGATCGAAAGGGATCCCAGGGGTGGGATGATGCTGGTGCACCCTGAGACCAAAGGGGGTCTCGGGGTCGAGAGATGACGATACCACCCCGAGACCGAAAGGTGTCCCGGGGGTGGGATGATGCTGGTGCACCCCGAGACCGAAGGGGGTCTCAGGGTCGAGAGATGACGATCCCACCCCGAGACCGAAAGGGGTCCCGGGGGTGGGATGATGCTGGTGCACCGGGTCGAGAGATGACGATCCCACCCCAAGATCGAAAGGGGTCCCGGGAGTGGGATGATGCCGGTGCACCCCGAGACCGGAGGGGGTCTCAGGGTCGGAGCTGTCGGCCTTGAAGCTGTCGGCCTTGGAGCTATCGGCCTTGGGGCTATCGGCCTCGGAGCTGTCGGCCTTGGAGCTATCGGCCTTGTGTGTGCGTGGCTTTTGAGGCCATAAACGCTACCGTGGCCGAAGGGCCCTTTGGAGGCCAAAAGGGGGGCTCTGTCGGTTTCCTTCATGGTTCTCTAACGGCGTTAGATCAGCCACATCAGTTACCGCCTAGTGACCGATGATGGAGCATAAATATTAATTGATACCATACTAATGAGGGTTACACAATGATGAAGATCAGTTCTGAGATCACCAAGATGCATCATAACAAATCTACATGAAGACCTAAATGTGAATAGAAAACTTGTAAAATATGGATTTACTCTTGATATCTTTATAAATAAATATTTTCAAATATACACAATGATTTTCATTAGATGTAAATGAATAATTTTTGTATTTTCAATTTAAATATTAATGAAATTTCTAAATAAATACATATATAAGTCTTAACAATATGGATTTCTAATAAAACATGAATATGCAATTATAAAATGCTAAATGTAAAGATATTCAATTATAGACTCTTCACCAATCCTCTGATTTTGATGCTCCAATTGAGATCTAAGGCCCTATTGTGGCTCTATTAACCATCAACCGCTCATACTAACATTTGACCAATCCTCTAATTTTAACTCTCCAAATGAGATCAAAGACCTTACACATAGGAGTAGGCTCCATCAACCATCAACCTTCGCTAAAGTTGAGCATCACCGCAAAACTATTCGTTTTGAATAGTTTTGCCAAAAAGTTCAATTAGGACATTCATAGAGACTTCTCCTAAAGCCAATAAGTTTCCTATTTGTCCTAAGATATTGATTTTCAAAAGACAATAAACTTCCCTCTTCCATTAGGATAATTTTCTAAAGAAAACTGAAGTGATAAACAAGAAAAAATAAATAAAAATACACTTAACTCCCACTAGTTTTCTAACTCATTTAATATGAATTTTTTACAAAGAAACATAAAATTTGAAAAAATAACAGAAAATCATCCTTTTATTATAAGCTACAGAATGATACTTTCACAAATGTTTACATTCAGCAACATTGAAAAATGTTCAACAAATTGAACATAACTTCCTTATTAGACTTGTGATTTGGATGAAGCCGAGGTTCCGTCAATCGCCCTATCCGTTAGCACTAACGTGGCTTGATCAGCCACATCAGATGCCCCCTCGCCCCTGAGAAGGTGCGAGTCCACTCTTGGCCTGACGAAAGGGGCATAAAACCACCAGGTGGTTGATCCCGGTGGGCTGCCAATCATGGAGGGGCACGTGTCCTCGAGGGTAGAGACTTTAATGCTGATGGTATAGGGCATCGTAATGCCACCGCTCCTGTCAACCCTCATCGTCAGTTCTGGGAGGGATCCTTCTAGAAACGAGGAATCCCTTTCGGAACCCACAGAAAGGCAACCACCATTATTGTCATCATTATGCTGACTTTATCAATGTCCCGTGATTGGTTGCAGACCACACGTTTCGTGCGTCGGGTGATCACCGAGGCATCCTCTCCAATAGCAGGAGTGCATGTGGCTGGCCGAACTAGGTGGAACGATTCGAAAAGAGGTATAATAGGGAGGTGCTCTGGACCTGCTGTCTCACACTCCCGAGACCTTCCTCAAGTCCGAACCTCACCGGAGCATTCCTTCCCAGACCTTCCCGCTTTCCTTGCCATTCTCCCTCCTTCATCCAGGTCAGTCCCTCCGACTTTTTTGTGCTCTTCCTTCATGGCCTCCTTATCCTCCTAGTCTTCCTTCGCTTTGCCTGAGGACCGCCCTTCCTCCTCGTGGCCGTGGGCCTCTCCATCCCCCATGCCCGCATGGTCGTCATCTACCTCTCCCTCCTCCGAGGACCTTGTTCCTCTGTTGCAACGGTGGGTTGCAAGCCAGGCCCCCGTCGGGGGTCGTCCGATCGTCATCGATCCCCCACCTAGGGTTAGAGCGAAATCCCCAACAGGGGCCGCTTCCACCATGGCCGACCAAGAGCTGATAAACCTTAGGGCCAATATAGAATCCCTAATAGTGTCCGGTTGTTTTTCCCTAGCCCCAATGACATGGTGACCTCCTCTCGACCTGGAAGAGTTGCCCTGTACAAGGTATCCCTTAAAGCAGGCCTTCGTTTGCCCCTTCATCCCTTCGTCACCAACCTCCTCGACCGCTACTCCTTAGTGCCCGTGCAATTGGTTCCGAATTTCATTCGAACCATCTGCGGCTTCCTGGTGCTGTGTCACCTCCATGGTGTAGAGGCTAGGGTTTCCCTCTTCCGTTGCTTCTACACTTTTCATCATCAGTCAGGCTGGTGATTATTCCAACCCAGGCCCGACTGAGCCCTCAAATTGGGTCTTCCTACATCTCTATCAACGGATGGACGACCCAATTTCTTTGCCTACCTCAAGGAGGTGAAGCTGAGTTGGGGGGACCCAGACGTTGGGTCGAACAAGAATCAGTCGGTGGTCCCGAGGGATAAGGAGGCGTTCGAATAGCTGCTGACTGCAGTGGTCCCCCGCTGCAACCAGCTCCTATCAAAGGAAAATCTCCAGCTCACGGGCATCCTCCCGAGTGGTGGTGAGTAGCCACAAACCTTTCCCTATTCCTTTTCTTTTTTCTCATCTTCTTTCTTTTTTTTTAATCGACTCTAACTTGTGCAGACATGAGGCCCCCGACCGAAATGCCGATGAGGGCAGTTGTGAAGAAATGGAGGGCTGCCAGCAAGGCGGGGGGTCGAAGAAGAGGCATCGGCCTCAGTCCCCAGCTACCCCCTCCGACGACTAGCAGGCGGGCAAGGAGGTTGCCCCACCGATCCCCCCACCTGCAGTCCCATCGACTGCCCTGCCGACCGTTCCGCCAATTGACCTCACGCCGACACGCCCTCGGAGGAGCTGAGGGCTGCGGCGGTTCACTCGAATGCAGAGCCGGCTGTGCCAGCAGTTGCACTAGCATCGAAGGAAGGCCCACAGAAGGGAGGACTGAGAAGGACCCGCACCAGGTGTCCCTTATGTACAACAGTCGCACCACGGAGCGATCGCTAGCCAGGGTCTGCCTACTGGAGCTCCAAGCAGAGTTCGGCCAATTGATGCCCCCACCATCCTTCGGGATGCCTTCGCGGTGCATTTGTGGGTAAGCATCTTCTCTGCCCTTCCTCTTCTCTCTGAATTCCTCTCTGCTTCATTGTGTACTAATGGAGGCTCTCCCTGTGCAAGCGGTGAACTTCTTGTCGGCCCTGCGGGACACTGCCCTTTAGAGCAACCGCACCCACAAAGCGACCTTGGCCACCATGGCCAAGGCCAAGGAGGCCGAGAGCGCGTTGGAGGCAGCCCGAAGGGAGGAGGGTGCGCTGAAGGCGGCCCGAAGGGAGACCAAGGCGACCCAGAGGGCACTGGGGTGGCTTGGAGGGAGGCCGAGGAGGCCAAGAGGACCTTGGGGTTGTTACAGGGGGAGGTCGAGGAGATCAAGCGACAGGGAGCAGCCGACCTTGGGCATGCCCGCGCCGCTGAGGCGGAGTTGGTGAAGAAGGCAGCCGAGCTGGATGCAAAGTGGCACCAACTAGATCTAGTGATCCAGGGGACGAGGGAGCTTGAGGGGCAAGCCAAAAATGCCAAGGACATCACTCGGATGGTCGATGCCAGAGCCGCCGATGTTGCTGCCTGAACGAGCGAAGCCCTCTAGAGAGCATGGGACTCCGAGGAAAGGGCTACCGTGGTGGAGGGGGCGGCAGCAGAGGCCATGGAGCGCTTCCGAGGTTCCACTGCCTTTGCCAAAGAAGTGGCAGAAGGCTCTGCGAACGCTTGTCTCCCTGGCTTCCAAGATGGGAAGAGGAAGCAAACGAGGGTCTTTGACATCTCGAGCCTCCTCGACCTCAAGCCCGACATCGACGAGGAGTCGAAGGTGTCGTCTGATGGTGGATCCTCGCCGGCCGACGCTTGAGGATCTCCCACTGCCCCTTTGCCTATTTTCATTTTTTGGTTTTACCTTTGTTACTATTGTATCAAAGTCCGACCTATGTCAGCATTTTGTAGACATTTGCCAAGTAATGAAAATGATGCTTTTCTTAAAATTTTATGCCTTAAAAAATTTCTTTGAATACTTAGCTCAAAGTAGTATGTTCTTTCCTTAGTCCGCATCCGTAGGATCCCCGACAGGGCTGCATCAGTCCGATGCTCGTTGTATGCAGGCTTGAGACTTATTAGTAGTATCGGGGCAGATCCTAGAGTGAGTGCCGAAGTTGGCTCTAGAACTAACCTTCGTGAAGACTCGAGGTCGGTCTTGGGCATTGCTTTCGTAGCAGACTTATGGTGCTGATCTGTCATCAAAGCTTTAGGGCCGGCTAGGGTTGATCCTTGGATGCCGAGCTGGTCTCGGGCTTTACCGACCTGAGGTTGATCTTTAGTGCCGAGCTGGTCTTGGGCTTTCGATGCCGACCGAAGTCGGGCTTTGGTGCCAAGCTTGCCTTGGGCTTTTGGTGCCGACCGGAGTCGGGCTCTGGTGTCGAGCTGGCCTCAGGCTTTTGCTACCGACCGAAACTGGCCATTTAGTGTCGACCAGAGTTGGGCTTTGGTGCTGAGCTGGCCTCGGGCTTTCAGTATCGACTGGAGTTGGGCTTTGGCTGAAAGAATGAGATGCTCGAACATATCTTTATTAGCCGAGAGAGTGAATTATTCAAATTCATAAAAGAATGAAGTACTCAGATTTATAATCAAAGATTAGTGTAGATTACTGATAGTACCGACGGAGGTTATCAGTGTTCTAGGTGCGAAAAAATGGCTTCCCGTCAAGTCCTTCGATCTTGTACGCTCCGTGGCGGAGGGCTTCGGCGACCTGATAGGATCCTTCCCAATTCGGTGACAGATTACCTCCTTCCGTTGGCTTCGAGACCTAGGCCTGCTTGAGAACCAAGTCCCCTGGCAAGAATGTCTTGAGGGGCTGACACGAGCGTCGTAGTACCTAATGGCTCGCTAGCGATAGGCAGCCATCATGAGTCGTGCCCGATCACGGTGATCTTTGCCAGTGCCTCGGCCTCCACCCACTTGGTGAAGTGATCGATGGCGACAAGTAGGAACCTCCGCTGGCCGAAAGCCAAGAAAAATGATCTCAGGATGTCCATCCCCCACTGAGCAAAGGGCCACAGGGCCGCCATGGAGCTCAGCTGAGAGGTCGGTTGTGATGGGAATTTTGGGATGCTTGAAGGCATGCTTTTCTTAAACTTTAATCATTTTGAAAACAAACATCGCCAAAAGCCCTAATTTTCAAGATCGCCTTTATGCAGTTCAAAAAGTAAATCAATTAAAATATAAAATAAAAGGAGTAATAAAATACCTGAATTGCTAAATCCAATAATCTCCAAGAGGTACACAAGTGTATGCCCTCCAAAGGTGATCCACACGAGAATCAATTCGAAGCACTCCTATTTGCTTGCTAGAACCTTCCTGGCAGCCTTTTTATCATATGCAGCCTTTTAATATCTTTTTGGACATTCTCCTCTCCAAAAGCTTTCTAAAAGCTTTCCAACAAGCCTCTATACACTCTAATAGCCTCTCTCTATCTCAACTTAGGGCCTTGTCTTAATATGATAGTGATATTAAGACAAGGGGAGAAGAGCAGGGGAGAAGGAGGGCTTACGGGCTCTCTGTTTTCCCTTTCTTTTTTTGTTCACTAAATCCCATCTGCTGCCTCCTTTAAATAGAAATGAAGGGGCAGCAATGAGAGGCGTTGGATAGAGAGAAAGGACACCATCCAAGGAGCATGAAGAAAGGATGGAGACGTTTTACGTGAGGAGCGCTTCTATCCACTCCGAGGGGGCGCCAAGGGTCCAAGGGATCTTTGGTTCAAACCCCACCAAGTACATATTAAATATTTAATTTATTAAATTATTTTATTAATAAATTTAAATGATATTTAATAAATTAAACTCATTTAAATTCAAAATAAAATGGTTCAAAAAAGAACTAAGGCCCCGGGTCAACCCAGACTAACCAAGTCAACCCAAACTAACCAAATCAGGCTGAAATTCGAATCCAATTCGAATTTGATCATCATAAAAAATCAAGAAAAATCCCATAAATTTAGATTAAAATCTAGATAGGCTGCCCAACACATGGCTAATGTTAATTTAAATCCAACTTAAATTAATTAGCCTAATCAGCAAGCAAATGGACCTAAATAGATTAAGTTAGGAGCTCGGGTTAGCCCACATATGCTAGTATGCGATCTTGGCCAACCAATTAGGATCCAAAAATCCTAATAAAAATATTTTTAACTTCTTCAATTAATTCTCTATTGTGTGTGACCCTCTGGATTCCTCATCTAGCCAGCAGTAGGTTTTTGATTTAGCCCGATTATATATCCGACTATCTGAATAGGTCAAATCGGGCTAACTTAAACTGTCAATCTGGACCAACATTTAAATTGACTTATGAAATCAATCTAATTGATTCATAAAAACCTACAAGACAAGATTGACATCTAGCAATGTGTCATGCCTACTCAGAAGATGAGAAATTTGATAGAAATTACCAAAATATCCTTTAGTGGCAAGTTTTCGTGCAATTCAATCCTTCGATATTTCTTTATCCCGATTAAGTGATGGGCATGGATAAATGTCAAACCCTCATACTTAATCCATTTGAATCTCTAATCATTAATGAGGACTCAACCGATGATAAATAAGAAAACCTTTTCTAATTTCATCATACTTTGATCAAAGATTTTCTGAGTCAATATTTGATGATATTACTTGGGATAAATACTCCTCTTACTAGGAGTCATCGATTCCTTGTTGACCTACTCATTACCTTCATACACAGTCCTTCATATCTAGCATCACCCCGTACATAACCTTTTGTTATGAATGAATATGAACAAAATATGGATTCATGTGCACAAGATACTACGGTGGTCTCGGGTCTAAGGATTACTTGCACAACTCCCACTTAGAGAACAATCTATTATGATAAGTAAGTAAAAGTTTCATTTGATGTTCTCTTGTCGGATCAATTAGTGAACTCATAACCTAATGAGCACCCACATCTTTGTATTAGTGTCCCTACACAAGTGGTCGTGAGACCAACCATCCTAACAATCGAGCATACATAAGATGTGCTAGTCTATCCAGATTCATCGATCCCCAAATCAATGATCCTATGACTAGGAATATTCTAGATTAGGGTTTATAGGTTTTAGGTCTCACAGTTATCTTTGTAACCCTAAAAACATTGCCCTATTCTATGGGGTTCATCATAAAAAATATAAGACACAACATATGATGAAATATAAAATTGTCTCTATTATCATTCTTGAGTTGAGAGAAATTACAAATTTTGCCAGTGATACAACAACTGTGATGGGCTTTCAGGGCATAATTCTTTTAATCTCCCACTTGCACTAAAGCCAATCGCCCTTGTATTTAATACCCACACAATCAAGATGGCGATCTAACTGCTGTAGTGGAAGGGCCTTAGTGAATGGGTCTGCTTTGTTGTTCTTTGTTTCAACTCGTTCTATCACCACATCATGTCTTTCAATGATGTCTCGAACGAGGTGGAAGCGTCTTAGGATGTGCTTCAATTTATGATGAGACCTTGGTTCCTTCGCTTGTACCACAGCTCCAGTGTTATCGCAATATAATGGCACCGACCGTTGTATAGTAGGAACTACATCTAATTCGGTGATGAACTTCTTCTTCCAGAGAGCTTCCTTAGCGGCTTCACTTGTAGCTATGTACTCTGCCATAGTGACTGAATCAGCTACAGTTGGTTGTTTGGTACTTTTCTAACTCACTGCTCCTTCATTCAGAGTTTAGACATACCCTGATATAGACTTACTGTCATCTGGATCAAATTGAAAACTAAAATCTGTGTAGCCTTCTAGTTTTAAGTCTGATCCTCCATATATGAGAAAAACATCTTTAGTCCTTCTCAGGTACTTAAGAATGTTTTTTACTGCTTTCCAATGATCCTCCCCTGGATCAGCCTAAAATATGCTTACTATGCCCAAAGCATAAGCTACATCAGTTCTGGTACATAACATTGCATACATAATTGATCCTACTGCCAAAGCATAAGAAATCTTATTCATCCTATCTCTTTCTTCTGGAGTCTTAGGAGACATCCTTTTAGATAGGTGTATGCCTTGACTCATGGGCAAATGACCTTTCTTACTTCCCTCCATATTGAATCTCTTCAATATTAAGTCTATGTACCTAGATTGGGATAACCCTAGCATCCTCTTAGATCTATCTCTATAGATCTTTATTCCTAAAATATAGGATGCTTCTCCCAAATCCTTAATGGAAAACCGTTTTGACAACCAAGTCTTGACTGATTGCATCATTGGAATATCATTTCCAATGATAAGTATGTCATCCACATACAAGACCAAAAAGACAATGGCACTCCCACTTATTTTCTTATATACACACAGTTCATCCGTATTCTTGATGAAATCAAATTCCTTAATAGTTTCATCAAAACGAATGTTCCAACTCCTCGATGCTTACTTTAATCCATAAATAGATTTTCTAAGTTTGCATACTTGGTTTGGTCTCCCACTTGAGACAAGCCCCTCTGGCTGTGACATATAGACTTCTTCCTCAAGATTTCCATTAAGGAATGTAGTCTTAACATCCATTTGCCATATTTCATAATCATAGTATGCAGCAATAGCAAGCATAATCCTAATAGACTTGAGCATGGCAACTGGCGAAAAAGTTTCATCATAGTCAATACCATGTCTTTGCTTGAAACCTTTTGCCACTAACCTAGCCTTGTAGGTTTCTATTTGCCCATATGCTCCAATCTTTCTTTTGAAGATCCATTTGCACCCTATTGGGACAATTCCCTCAGGTGGGTCAACCAAGATCCAAACCTGGTTGTCATACATGGAGTCCATCTCAGATTTCATATCATTAAGCCATTTATCGGATTCCTTACTCTCGACTGCTTCCATATAGGTCAGTGGATCATCATTTTCAATGACGTTGGCTTCATTATTGTTTTCAATCATAAAACCATATCTAAGAGGTGCTTCCTGCACTCTTTCTGACCTACGAAGAGGAGGTGTATGTTGTGGTTGTACCTTATCAATTTGTACTTTTGATTGAGGAACTTGAGTTTGTTTATTTTGAATTTCACTTAATTCGATTATTCTGCCATTGCTTTCTTCTTGAATAAATTCCTTTTCCAAAAAGACAGCATGCCTACTAACAAATACCTTTTGTTCGGTAGGATAATAGAAAAGGTATCCAATACCTTTTTGAGAATAACCAATGAACTTATATTTTTCAGCCCTAGCATTTAGCTTATGTACAAATTCCTTTTTAACATAAGCTGTGCAACCCCAAATTTTAAGATGTTTAAGACTTGGCTTTATGCCATTCCATAATGCATATAGAGTGCTAGGAACTGATTTTGATGGTACCCTGTTTATTATATGCAGCAGTTTCTAGGGCATAACCCCAGAAGGAAACTGGAAGATCCGTGAAGCACATCATGAACCGTACCATATCAAACAAGGAACGGTTCCTCCTTTTAGCTACACTATTTAATTGTGGTGTATATGGAGGTATCCATTCAGAGAGAATACCATTATCCTTAAGATGATTAAGAAACTCGCTGGATAAGTATTCACCTCCTCGATCAGATCGAAGGATTTTAATACCTTTTCTAGTTTGTTTCTCAACCATATTTTGATACTCTTTAAACTTTTCAAAGGCTTCGGATTTATGTTTCATAAGATACACATATCCGAACCTTGATAGATCATCTATAAATGTGATGAAATAAGAGTATCCTCCTATAGCTTGAGTTGACATGGGTCCACATACATCTGAATGTATTAACCCTAAAAACTCAGTTGCCCTTTCTCCATGTCCAGTAAATGGAGACTTGGTCATTTTTCCAATGAGGCAAGATTCACAAGTTTCTAATGATTGAAAATCATAAGGTCCAAAAAAATCTTCTTTGTATAACTTGTTAATCCTTGACTCACTTATATGACCTAATCGGCAATGCCAAAGGAATGTTTCATTGGTATCATCTATCTTTGTCCTTTTGTTTTCAACAAGCAGCACATTATCATTGAGTGATAGAGTTAAAAGACCATTCACAAATTTTCCCATTCCAAAGAAGTCATTTGAATAAGATATAGAGCATCCATTGCTCTAAACTTTTATTTCATAACCTTGTTTTAATAACAACGGTACATAAATAATATTTCTGACTACATTCGGAATAAAATAACAATCTTTTGATTCAAGTATTTTGCCTGTAGGCAATAATAACAAATAGATTCCAACAGCTTCTGCATGGATGGTCTCTCCACTCGTGCCATAAAGCTTGAAGTCACCTTTCTCCAACCTTCTAATTTTGTGAAGCCCCTACAAAGATTTGCATATGTGAGCCCCACAAGCGGTATCCAATACCCATGAATCAGAAGTTGAATAACTCAATGATAAGTTTGTTTGTATCATTAACAAACCTTTTGATGCTTTATCAGTATCCTGTTTCAAACTTGCCAGGTACTTCTTACAGTTCTTCTTCCGATGTCCCTTCTTACCGCAGAAGAAACAAGATCCATCATCTGAAGACTTCTTTGCCTTCTTCTTCTTCTTGATGCTCCTTTTAGGGTTTAATTTTCTTTTTAAACCCTTCTTCATCACATCTTTCTTCTTCCCATCGATCAGAAGAAGATGAGCCTTTTCTCCCTTAAAATGGCTCTCAGTAGTCTTAAGCATGTTAAGTAGCTCTGGTAATGTAAGATTCAATTTATTCATGTGGTAGTTCATGACAAATTGTGAGAAGGAATCTGGGAGTGACTCTGCAAGATCAAATCCTGATTTAGCTGCTCGTCCATGACGAAGCCTAATTGACCTAATTGAGTTATTAAATCAATCATCTTTAGGACATGAACCTGAACAGGTAAGCCGTCACTCATATGTGCACGAAACAACTGCTTAGATATCTCATATCTTGCAGTCCTACTATGCTCTCCATACAACTCTTTTAAGTTGAGAAGTATGGACTGAGGTTCCATCTTTTCATGTTGCCTCTGGAGCTCATTGCTCATTGAGGCCAACATAATGCACTTGACAGTCATGCTGTCATTCTGCCACATCCTTAATGTGGCCCTTTCCTCTTCGGAAGCATCTTCTCCGATCGGATCTGGATCCGAAGAATCAAGAATGTAGGAAATTTTCTCCTGAGCTAATACAATCCTCAGGTTACTCAACCAATCAACATAATTTTGTCCAATTAGTTTATTAGCATCTAAAATGACCCGCATTGATAATGATGAAGCCATTTAATTGTCTACCAACAAACAAGAATAATACATGAGTAGACCACTCAAGAATGATAATCATAATTAGACAAGGACTTTGAATCTAATTGTGTCTCCCACTATTTTCTTCGAATACCATAACCCTGTACTATGTTAAACGAGAACCAATATCTAATTTCTTTAGTGGGGTTGAGATCCCAATTCCTTATAAATGCCTTGAGTTTGCTCAACAAACATTTATAAGTTCGAGGGTAGGAAATTTCCTTTCCAATTTCATCAACATTACACTTGCCTCTAAGACACTTATAGCCTTGTGTTTGCATAATAAACAATAATGTCTTAATTTAGTCAGACCCTTCATTCAATATAGTCATGATTGAATAATGTCACCCTTAAGTTTGCTCAACAAAGTAACATTAACAAGCATACTATAAAGCATAATATGCACCAAGTCAAATTTTTACATCAAACCCTAATAGTAAGCCTTGAGTTTGCTCAACAAGCCTACTATAGTTTTGATATAATTTTGGCTTTGTATGAAGGAAGGCATTTTTGTAGTGCATTTATAACCAATTAGCATTTCCAATTCTAAGGTTTAAATTAATCGAATTGGCCAGGCAAGTGGTAGAGGTGTGGGAGTCCCCCATTCTTGCCTTAGACACCAAATAAATTTGGCCAGGTAAGTAACGGAACTAATTAAAAAATCACATTCTCTTTACCTTCCCAGAACCACTTTTCTTAGACACCAATCGATCAATTAATCCCTAAAAAGGATTTGCTTCATGATAATATAACACTACAACTAAATATAAATTTTTTTTTTGGAGGGCTTTTATCATCTCGAGCACATCCTTATGTTTGTAAGTATCACATATCCATTTATGTGCATAGTATGTCATTAATCTTATAACATAATGACAACTAACACTTTTAAACATATTTCTAAATTAATTAGGGTTATAGTGAAACCCTAATCTTGTGGAATACAATCAATCAGTACATACTTCATCTCATCATATCAACTAATACGCATATTAGCCCTAATATGCATCACAAAAGCATATGATTAAAAAAAAAAATCATCCGTTCTCATTACTTTTTCATGGGATCAGATCACATCGGCACCCCTACATATCATAGGAGATCCCATTGAATGGAAAGAGAGGACCTTTAAAAAAACCTACTTGGCTCTTATGACCAAATGGCTATGGTGACTAACCCAATCCTAAGTAGTTACTAGGACATTGCATTATATAAAGCATAATAGTCAATTATGTATAACATATATTGCTAATTATGCATCAGAACATAATGATTTACTTATTTTAACAATCATAATAATAACCATTTATGAATGTAATATAGTCATATCATTACATTATGCATATCATGCTAAGTTAAACATAACTTACTATTTTGCTATAAACATATAATGATCTATCAATTTAATCATTCATAATAGATTAATTTGATTTCTTCTTGAATGCATGAAGAAGGCTCTGATACCACTGATGGGAATTTTGGGATGCTTGAAGGCATGCTTTTCCTAAACTTTAATCATTTTGAAAACAAACATCGTCAAAAGCCCTAATTTCCAAGATCACCTTTATGCAGTTCAAAAAGTAAATCAATTAAAATCTAAACTAAAAGGAGTAATAAAAATACCTGGATTACTAAATCCAATAATCTCCAAGAGGCAAACAAGTGTATGCCCTCCAAAGGTGATCCACACGAGAATCAATTCGAAGAAGCACTCCTATTTGCTTGCTAGAACCTTCCTGACAGCCTTTTTATCATATGCAGCCTTTTAATGTCTCTTTGGACTTTCTCCTTTTCAAAAGCTTTATAAAAGCTTTCCAACAAGCCTCTACGCACTCTAATAGCCTTTCTCTATCTCAACTTAGGGCCTTGTCTTAATATGATAGTGATATTAAGACAAGGAGAGAAGAACAGGAGAGAAGGAGGGCTTATCACTACAAGAAAATACTGAAATAGCGACGCAAGTTTAGCGACGCATAATTGCATCGCTAAATTGCGACCACTTTGCGACGCCTCTGTGACAACAAAATATTGCGACGCAATTAGCGATGCATTAGCGACTCAATTAACCAGAAAATCAAAAAATATTAATATTTTAATATTGCGACGCAAATAATGCGTCGCGATATTTTTAAATTAATTTTTTATAAAATTTAAATATTGGAAAAAAATATTACGATGCAACTCAGTTCATCGCAATGTTTTGAACAGAATTAAATATGTTAAATAGCGACGCATTAGCGACGCAATAAAATAAAAAATTAGAGAAATTATTTTTAATTTAGTGATGCACCAATTGCGTCGCAAATAATTTAAATAAAATTAAATTTTATAAATTTAAATATCAAAAAAAAACATTGCGACGCAACACAGTGCGTCGCAATATTTTTAAAAGAATTAAATATATTAAATAGCGACGCATTAGCGACGCAATAAACAAGAAAATTAGAAAAATTATTTTTAATTTAGCGACGCATCAATTGCGTCGCAAATAATTTAAATGAAATTAAATTTTTTAAAGTATAAATATTTAAAAAAATATTGCGATGCATTTAGTGTGTCGCAATGTTTTAAAAAAAATTAAATATTTTAAATAGCGACGCATTAGCGATGCAATAAACCAAAAATAAATTAAAATTATTTTTTAATTTAGCGACGCAATAAATGCATCGTAATTATTTTAAATAAAATTAAATTTTATAAAGTATAAATATAGAAAAAAATAATTGCGACGTAGCACAGTGCGTTGCAATGTTTTTAAAAAATTAATTATGTTAAATAGCGACGCATTAGCGACGTAATGAACCAAAAAATCAATTAAGGAAATTATGTTTTAATATAGCGACGCACTTGTTGCATCGTAATTATAATAATTAAAATTAATTTTTTATATAATATAATTATCATATTAAAAAATTACCACGCTACCCTTTGCGTCGTAATATATTTAAAAAAATTAATTATGTTAAATAGCGATCGGTCCAAAATCGATCATGGCCGATCGGAATAAGGGCTTGGATCGATCGCAACCCTCGGATCGTCGCTGATCGGACCGATCGCCATGGTTCGAGATCGATCGTGGCCTATCGGGATCATGGCTTGGATCGATTGGAACCATCAGATCGCCAGCGATGTCGGACCGATCGCATCGGTCTGGAATCGGTCATGGCCGATCGGGATGAGGGCTTGGATCGATCGCAACCGTTGGATCGTCACCGATCAGACCGATCGCCACGGTCCAAGATTGGTCGTGGCCGATCGGGATCACGGCTTGGATCGATCGCAACCGTCGGATCGTCGCCGATCCTGGACCGATCGCAACGGTCCGGGATCGATCGTGGCCGATCGGGATCAGGGCTTGGATCGATCGCAACCGTTGGATCGTCATCGATCGGACTGATCGCCACGGTCCGAGATCGGTCATGGCCGATCGGGATCACGGCTTGGATCGATTGGAACCGTCGGATCGCCAGCGATGTCGGACCGATCGCATCGATCTGGAATTAGTCATGGCCAATCGGGATGAGGTCTTGGATCGATCGCAACCGTTGGATCGTCACCGATCGGACCGATTGCCACGGTCCGAGATCGGTCGTGGCCGATCGGGATCACGGCTTGGATCGATCACAACTGTCGGATCGTTGCCGATCTTGGACCGATCGCAATGGTCTGGGATCGTCGTGGCCGATCGGGATCAGGGCTTGGATTGATCGCAACTGTCAGATCATCGCCGATCGGACCGATCGCCACTGTCCGAGATCGGTCGTGATCGATCGGGATCACGGCTTGGATCGATCGCAACCGTCGGATCGTCGCCGATCTTGGACCGATCGTAACGGTCCGGGATCGGTCATGGCCGATCGGGATCAGGGCTTGGATCGATCGCAACCGTCGGATCGTCGCCGATCGGACCGATCGCCACGGTCCGAGATCGGTCGTGGCCGATCGGGATCACGGCTTGGATCGATCGCAACCGTCGGATCGTCGCCGATCTTGGACCGATCGCAACGGTCCGGGATCGGTCGTGGTCGATCGGGATCAGGGCTTGGATCGATCGCAACCGTCGGATCGTCGCCGATCAGACCGATCGCCACGGTCCGAGATCGGTCGTGGCCGATCGGGATCATGGCTTGGATCGATTGGAACCATCGGATCGCCAGCGATCTTGGACCGATCGCAACGGTCCGGGATCGGTCATGGCCGATCGGGATCAGGGCTTGGATCGATCGCAACCGTCGGATCTTTGCCGATCGGACCGATTGCCACGGTCCGAGATCGGTCGTGGCCGATCGGGATCAGGGCTTGGATTGATCGCAAATGTCGGATCGTCACCGATCGGACCGATCGCCACGGTCCGAGATCAGTCGTGGCCGATCGGGATCAGGGCTTGGATCGATTGCAACCGTCGGATCGCCAATGATCTTGGACCGATCGCAACGGTCTGGGATCGGTCATGGCCGATCGGGATCAGGGCTTGGATCGATCGCAACCATCGGATCTTTGCCGATCAGACCGATTGCCATGGTCCAAGATCGATCATGGCCGATTGGGATTAGGGCTTGGATTGATCGCAACCGTCGGATCGTCGCCGATCGGACCGATCGCCACGGTCCGAGATCGGTCGTGGCCGATCGGGATCACGGCTTGGATCGATCGCAACCGTCGGATCATCGCCGATCGGACCGATCGCCACGGTCCGAGATCGGTCGTGGCCGATCGGGATCACGGCTTGGATCGATTAGAACCGTCGGATCGCCAACGATGTCGGACCGAACGCATCGGTCTGGAATCGGTCATGGCCGATCGGGATGAGGGCTTGGATCGATCGCAACCGTTGGATCGTCACCGATCGGACCGATCGCCACGGTCCGAGATCGGTCATGGCCGATCGGGATCACGGCTTGGATCGATCGCAATCGTCGGATCGTCGCCGATCTTGGACCGATCGCAACGGTCCGGGATCGGTCGTGGCCGATCGGGATCAGGGCTTGGATCGATCGCAACCGTCGGATCGTCGCTGATCGGACCGATCGCCATGGTCCGAGATCGGTCGTGGCCGATCGGGATCACGGCTTGGATCGATCGCAACCGTCGGATCGTCGCTGATCTTGGACCGATCGCAACGGTCCGGGATCGGTCATGGCCGATCGGATCAGGGCTTGGATCGATCGTAACCGTCAAATCGTCACCGATCGGACCAATCGCCATGGTCCGAGATCGGTCGTGGCCGATCGGGATCACAGCTTGGATCGATCGCAACCGTTGGATCATCGCCGATCTTGGACCGATCGCAACGGTCCAGGATCGGTCGTGGCCGATCGGGATCAGGGCTTGGATCGATCGCAATCGTCGATCATCGCCGATCGGACCGATCGCCACGGTCCGAGATCGGTCGTGGCCGATCAGGATCACGGCTTGGATCGATGCAAATCGGATCGTTGCCGATCGGACCGATCGCCACGGTCCGAGATCAGTCGTGGCCGATCGGGATCAGGGCTTGGATCGATTGCAACCGTCGGATCGCCAGCGATCTTGGACCGATCGCAACTGTCCGGGATCGGTCGTGGCCGATCGGGATCACAGCTTGGATCGATCGCAACCGTCGAATCGTCGCCGATCTTGGACCGATCGCAACGGTCCGAGATTGATCGTGGCCGATCGGGATCAGGGCTTCAATCGATCGAAACGTTGGATCACTTATAATTACTCAACCGTAGCGACGCATTTTAGAAGAAAAATTAAAGAAATATTGCGACGCAATGTATGCGTCGCAATATTTTTAGTCAATATAATTTTTATCAGTATTAATAAATAAAAAAATATAATATTACGATGCATAATTTGCATCGCAATTATTTTAAATAAATATATCTAATTAAAAATATTAAACAATTATTGCGACGCAATAAGGCGTCGCAATAATTATCATAAATTATTAATATTAACATTAATAAATAATTAAGAATTTTTGCGACTCCGTAGCGACTCATTTTAGGAAAAAAAAAATAAATATTGCGACGACACTTTTGCCTCGCAATTATTTTAAGTTAAATTTTTTTTTTCAGAATTAAAAATAAAAGTAATATAATATTGCGACGCATAAGTTGCATCGCAATGTTTTTAAAATAAATTTATGTAATTAAAAATTTTATAAAATATATTGCGATGTAATTTTCATCACAATTATTAATATTAATTATAAATATTATCATTTATAAATATTAAAAAATATTGCGACGCCTTAGCGACATATTTTTTTAAAAAAAAATAAACAAATATTGCGATGAAATATATGCATCGCAATTATTATTAAAATATATATAGCTGATTAAAAATATTAAAAAATTATTGCGACGCATTTTTGCGTCGCAATGCTTAGAAAATAAAAATAAATTTCCTGCCGGATGTTGCGCCAAGTTAGCGACTCATTAGCGACGCAATTATTGGCATCGCTATTTTTTCATAAATTAATAATAAAATAATATTAACGATGGATTAGCGACGCACTAATGCGTCGCTAAGACAAATAAATTAAAAAAAATATTGCGACCATATAGCGACGCAAATAATTGCGTCGCTAATACATATATAAACCGGCCTTCTCTTCTTCTTCTTCCCGTCTTGACCTAGCCGCCGCCGCCGTGCTCAAAAAATTTCCGGCTCCCACCCGCTCCTCTGGGTCCCCGGCGTTCTCATCCGACTCCGGCTTCTTCTCTCGACCAAGGTAAGCCCCTACACTCTAAAAAAAAAAAAAATTTAATGATTTCCCTCCGGCCACGGCCGCTGCCGTGGCCGTCTTCTCCGGCCACGGCCAGTGGCCTGGCCACGGTGGCCAGGCCACTGTCAAAAAAAAATTTTTTTTTTAACAGGGGGGGGGAGAAACCCCCCCCCTTTTTTTTCTTGTCCGGCCACGGCCGGACAAGCGCCACGGCCGCTGGTGCCGTCTTCTCCGGCCACGGCCGCTGCCGTGGCCGGCAGTGGCCTGGCCACGGTGGCCAGGCCACTGTTAAAAAAAAAAATTTTTTTTTTTAACAGGGGGGGGGGGGGAAACCCCCCCCCCCCCCCCCCCCTTTCTTGTCCGGCCACGGCCGGGCCGTGGCCGTCTTCTCCGGCCACGGCCGCTGCCGTGGCCGGCAGTGGCCTGGCCACGGTGGCCAGGCCACTGTAAAAAAAAAAAATTTTTTTTTTAACAGGGGGGGGGGAAACCCCCCCCCCCCCCCCTTTTTTTCTTGTCTGGCCACGGCCGTGGCCGCGGCCGGACAAGGCGGCCACGGCCGCTGCCGTGGCGGCAGTGGCCTGGCCACGGTGGCCAGGCCACTGTAAAAAAAAAAAAAATTTTTTAACAGGGGGGGGAAACCCCCCCCCCCCCCCCCTTTTTTCTTGTCCGGCCACGGCCGTGGCCGCGGCCGGACAAGGCGGCCACGGCCGCTGCCGTGGCCGTCTTCTCCGGCCACGGCCGCTGCCGTGGCCGGCAGTGGCCTGGCCACGGTGGCCAGGCCACTGTAAAAAAAAAAAAAATTTTTTAACAGGGGGGAAACCCCCCCGCCCCCCCCCCCTTTTTTTCTTGTCCGGCCACGGTGGCCGTCTTCTCCGGCCACGGCCGCTGCCGTGGCCGGCAGTGGCCTGGCCACGGTGGCCAGGCCACTGTAAAAAAAAAATTTTTTTTTTTAAACAGGGGGGGGGGGGAAACCCCCCCCCCCCCCCCCCCCCCGGCCGTGGCCGGCAGTGGCCTGGCCACGGTGGCCAGGCCACTGTCAAAAAAAAAAAAAAAATTTTTAACAGGGGGGGGGGGGAAACCCCCCCCTTTTTTTCTTGTTTGTTGCCGTGGCCGGCAGTGGCCTGGCCACGGTGGCCAGGCCACTGTCACAAAAAAAAAAATTTGTTTATTATTTAATTTGTATAATGTTTATTATTTAATTTATAATGTTTATGCAATAATTAATTTAAGCAGAATGTTTATGCAATAGTATTTGTGCATTTGTACTTATTTACATTTGTTATGTCTTGATTATTTATATTCTGCTGCAAACTTAATGATGCATTAAATTATGTAATGCTAAATAAAAAGTTTGTTGTAATATTATTTAATTTTCAGCAACAAATTAGTAGTTTCAATGATTTACATTTTAGTATTCGCAAACATTTGTATTTGACACAATAATCTTAAAAAGTTAGTGATTACATGTATAATTCACAAGAAGTTAAGAATAACAAGCATAAGTTCGATTGTCTTCGGACTTCCATAATCACAGCACTTTAACCTTTAGACCCGTTTGAGAATTTGTAAGCCTTAGTCTTGCAAATTCTCAAATTGTCCTGGTGGACAGTTTGGGAATATTTTTGTGACATGTTAGTCTGCTAGTAATCATCGTGGGGTGAGATTTCGGTTTGTATTTGCTCATACGTTCTCCTAGTGTGGCTTATATACCACACATTTAGGAGAACATATGGGGAAATGCTGCCGAAATTTCAATGTAACCGATCGATGATAATTAATAGCAGAATAACATATCACAAAAAATATTCTTGAATGGGATAGGGCCTTACCTTTAGACATGGAGTGAAGGTAGAATTATTTAAGACACTTGAATTCTTGTGAAGTCTCATGATTAAACGCACCGCCTTGCGGCCCGACCCAAACTCAAGCCCTCCCATTAGCCATGAACCTGTGCATCGGTCCTTGCTAGCACGCCAAGGATCGTAGCCGTGGCTCGCCCTTGCATGGTAGGGTCCTTAGTTGCCTAAAAAAAATTGGTTACTTATAAATGATTTAAATGGTTGTTATTAACCTTAATTGTGTAAGAAATAATTTAGTTATATATTTTAATACTAATATAGTTTTATTTTTGGTTTCATTTAATGGTTTACCAGACTTTGTATAAGTCGGTCAAAAATGAGCGGGGCTCGCTCGTGGATGTATGCAAGGATAAAAGATGGCTTGCTGAATCCAGATTTTCTGAATGGATTGGAAGAATTTATCGCATTTGCATGTAGCCAACCTGAATGGATGGATGGGCCTAGGATTAGGTGCCCATGCAACTTCCACAGGTGTCAGAATAAAGCCTACAGAGATGTGGAAACTGTTAAGGTGCATTTGTGTAAGAAGGGGTTTGTTCCTGATTACTATGTTTGGTACTGTCATGGTGAACCAGAGGATATTCCAGCAGCTGTTATAGGCCAACAAGAGTCAATTCCCGTAGATGAACCATTTGTGAATTTAAACACATATGAACAAATGGTGATGAATGCATCGGGTAATGACTTCAATCAGAATACATTTATGGAAGAACCAAATCCAGAAGCACAATTTTATGATATGTTGCGTGCTGCAAATCAAGAATTGTATCCTGGGTGTGAGGGTCATTCCCAGTTCTCTACAGCTGCTCGAATGTTGAATATTAAGGCAGAACATCGATTATCAGAAAAGGCGTTCAATTCTGTAGCTGGGTTAATCAAAGAAATTTTGCCAAATGATAATGTTGCCGCAGACAGTTTTTACGCAACAAAGAAGTTGTTGCGTGGGCTTGGGCTCCCAGTTAATAAGATCGATTGTTGCTTGAACAATTGTATGATATTTTGGGGTGAAGACTCAGAGCTGAGATGGTGTAAGATTTGTGGGCAATCGAGGTTCAAAAACACCGAAGGAGGAGCCGGTACAAGTAGGAGGAAAAGTGTGCCTTACAAGAGGATGCATTACTTTCCTCTTACCCCACGCCTGCAGAGATTATACAGATCTGAGGCAACAGCTGCTGATATGAGATGGCATGCCGAACATGAATCTAAAGAGGATGAAATGCGGCATCCATCAGATTCAAAGGCTTGGAAGCATTTCAATGAAAATCATCCTGATTTCGCTGAAGATATAAGGAATGTGAGATTAGGTCTTTGTACCGATGGCTTCCAACCATTTGGTCAAGCGGGGCAACAGTATTCATGTTGGCCTGTGATACTGACTGTATATAACCTTCCTCCGTGGAAGTGCATGAAAGATACTGCAATGTTTTTAACCGTTTTGGTTCCAGGACCATCAAATCCAAAGGAAAAGATTGATGTCTTTCTGCAACCGTTGGTGGCCGAATTGAAAATGTTGTGGGAAACAGGAGTCGTAGCCTACGACATTTCTATGAAACAAATTTCTTAATGAGAGCTGCTTTGATGTGGACAATAAGTGATTTTCCGGCATATGCAATGTTGTCTGGTTGGAGCACTGCTGGACGTCTGGCATGCCCTCATTGCATGTATGATTCGGATGCATTTACATTGCAGAAGAGTGGTAAGCAGTCATGGTTTGATAACCATAGGAAGTTCTTGCCCCAAAATCATCCTTACAGGCGTAACTTGATCGCCTTCCGGAAGAACAAAGCAGTCACAAAATTTGCCGAACCGGTTAGGTCCGGCACGGATCTATTTGATTCTATAGAGCATTTGGGGTTGATGTATGCATGGGAACCAGATGCAGATAGAATAAATGGCCGTATATGTAAAGAACATAACTGGAAGAAGCGAAGTATATTTTGGGATTTGCCTTATTGGAGCACAAATCTCATCCGGCACAACTTGGATGTTATGCATATCGAGAAAAATTTCTTTGATAACATATTTAACACGGTGCTAAACATCCCGGGAAAAACAAAAGATACTGCAAAGTCAAGAGAAGAACTTAATCAGTACTGCAGAAGAGGTGATTTGAGAAGGAGTGCCGATGGGACCTATCCTAAAGCATGTTACACTCTTGACAGAAATTCACGAGAAGTTTTATGTAACTGGCTTAGAGGGTTAAAATTTCCAGATGGTTATGCCTCAAATATCGGTAGGTGTGTGGACATGCATAAGCTCAAGTTGTTCGGCATGAAGAGTCACGACTGCCATGTTTTCATGCAACGGTTATTACCTATAGCTTTTCGTGAGTTGCTTCCGCAACATGTCTGGAAGGCAATTACGGAGCTCAGCTTATTCTTCAAGGAGTTATCTGCCGCAGTCATTACTTCTGCATCCATGGCAAGGCTTGAGGAGGAAATTCCAATTATTTTATGCAAGCTTGAGCGAATATTTCCTCCCAGTTTTTTTGACTCAATGGAGCATTTACGGTTCACTTGCCATACGAAGCGAGCATAGCTGGTCCCGTGCAGTATCGCTGGATGTATCCTTTCGAGAGGTAAATATATACATCATTAAGATATGTTGACATTTCAAATATTATTTCATTGCTTGAAAAATTGTTAATTTTTTGTTGCAACTTTACATATAGGTATCTTAAGAAGTTAAAAAATAATGTGCGTAATAAGGCAAGGGTTGAAGGTTCTATATGCAATGCACACTTGGTCGAAGAAGTTTCAGCTTTTGCCTCGCATTACTTTGAGGGTCACGTCCACACGAGGAGCCGAAATCATGGTCGTAACGATGACGTATGTGTGGACGAAGCAGAAGCTAATGACGGTAGAATATCAATTTTTAAAGCTATCGGCCGTTCATTTGGTGGGCAGAAGTCAAGAAATCTTAGCGATATGGAGTATAATGCAGCACATTATTACATCCTAATGAACTGTCGAGAAGTCGATCCATATATTGAGTAAGTGTATACTTCAATGCTAAATTGGAAATTTAAATTTAAATAACAATATACCATAATATTTAATTTCTAACATTAGTTTTATCCTTTTCATCCCATAAGGATGTTTTGTGATAGACAACGACAGATGAATCCCGACATCAGTCAAGTTGCAATTGGGCAGAAATTAGAAACGGAGTTTGCTTACTGGTTTTATGAATTTGTGAGTAGTATCACTCAATCAATTTCGATAATGGCTTTATTTTTTGAATTGGATGTCAATAGCTTATTAATTTATAGGTCAACGGTCCATGGTCCACAACCGACAATATTTTCATTAAATGTCTATCGCAATGGCCATTGAAGACCGTAACAACCTCTACTGGCTATTTTGTAAATGGGTACAAATTTCAGATTGAACGATTAGCAGCTTCAAGAGGCACGCAGAACTGGGGCGTGTGTGTAAAGGAGAAAGTGTTGGAGCAAATATGCAGGATTATTATGGAAAGTTAGTAGAGGTGGTTGAAGTTGAATATCCCGGTTGGCCTATGAAACGAACCGTATTGTTTCGTTGTGATTGGTTCGATCCGATAGTTCCTGTGGGCAAAAGGGTTCATAACGACTACAATTTGGTTGAAGTGAACCATCGACGAAGATTGCAGAAATATGACCCATTCATCCTTGCATCCCAAGCTCAGCAAGTCTTTTACTGCGGATATCCAAGTTTGCGCAACGACAAGCGAGATTGGTGGGCCGTTTCTAAAATCGTCCCACGTTCAACAATCGTATTAGAGGAGAGTTCATCAAGTCAATCAGCCGAGTGCCCTGCATTTCAAGAGGATGAGATGGAAATGCATGCAATTGAGGACGACACAAGGGCTCCTGAAACATCACTTAGAGATCCAAATGGTGATGTCCAAGAAATTGCGGATGCAAATGTTCGGTTTCCTTCCGATGATAATGAAACTGATTCGCAATCCGATACGGCATCGGATGTTGAACCAACATTTCACGAAACAAATGACACCGATTAAACATAGAGGTTTTTTAAAATTTAACTTTTTTTTATAAGTGTTAAATTCTTACATAGTCAATCATTAATCGTAATTTAATTGTGTGAATCTTTAGTATTTTCAGTATGACGGGCAGAGGTAGATCTACCGACGACAGACGGAGTGAGCAGAGACGTAGCCCTGCTACATCAGATCACATGAGCTCGGAGATGGAGAGTTTGGATCTCCAGCAGAGGCGCAGCCTTCGATCTCTCCAGCAGTATTACCATCCAGCCGATCGGCACAGACCTCCGAGAGTTCTTCCACCTCGGCCGCACTGTACTTCGACTTGATGCTCAGGGGATGTAAGTATATACTAATTAAAAATATATGTTTATGTTTTTAAGTCAATTACTTATAAACATGCATTTTTTTAACAGATTCATTGAGCAGCATCATGTATCCAGCCACATCAGCGCCGTATTTCAGAGGCGTGCAGATCCCAGTGGCTACGATTGGCGCCACGTATCTCCAGCCACGAGGGAGTTTTATTTTTCTGAGTTTCAGGTAAACTTATTAAATACAATTTATCAGTGATATAAAATTTCTTAAACTTAATAAATTCATAAACTAACTATTTATTTTAATGCAGAAAAAGTTTACGTGGGATCCTGCCAGCCATGATGCCATTAGGGCAGCATGGGAGGCTCTGACGCGACGCCGATACTCCGACATGCTTCATCGTTGGAGGTCATCGGGTCAGCGTCCTGCGCACGTGCCAGAGGGTATTTGGCACGAGTGGCAGCAGGCCTGGGAGTCCGATGGCTGGCGCAGGAGGTCCGCATCAGCCAGCACGAACCGCCGATCTGAGAAGGGCGGTCCTGGCACGGGTCTCTCCCATCATACTTCGGGCTCCATTTCGATTCAGGAGCACAGACGGCGTATGGTAAGAAAACATAAATATTTTAATTACTATTTTAGTTATTTATAAATATTTGTATTAATATCATTTTTTTATTGTTATAGTCTGAGCAGGAGGGCGGAGATCCTGGTGAGTTTCGTCTATTCAGGGCGACACACACCAGGAGGGACGGTTCCTGGGTCGATACGCGATCACGGGAGGTTGCGGTAAGAAATTAGATATGTAGTATCTGTTTAATTTCTAAAATTTTATTTCGAGAAATTTATTAACTCATTTATTGTTGATTTCATAATTTCAAGACACGAGTCGAGGAGCTTCGCTCCCAGGCATCGCAGGTCGACTCTACTGATGGGGAGACGCCCGTCGAACTCTCAGCAGAGGAGAGTCGGCGTGTGTTTTGGAGGCTGTTGGTGCCCAGCCACGAGACCACAGGGTCTATGGTATGGGCACTAGAGCTTCTACATTTTTTCCCCATCAGGCCTCCAGCTCGTGAGTTCCTGGTGATCTTCCTCCCGAGCGTTTACAGGACCTTCGCAGATCTATTGCAGAGGAGGTTCGCCAGGAGGTCGAGCAGGATTTTGAGGATCGTATGCGAGGCCGGGATCAGGAGGTTGCAGACATGCGAGATGAGATGCATTATTTACGGGATATGGTTAGACGCTTGTCGCAGAGTCTTCAGCCTCCACAGCCTCCACGTGATCGCCCAGATTCTTGATGTATTTTTCTTTTCTTTTTTTATGTTGTAAAAACTTCAAAATTTTAATATATAAATTATTTTTAGAAATTTATTATTGTTTGGATTGAGTGAAAAATGTTTGTATCAATTTTTAGATTTAGCGAAATTGTATTAACCGTTTTAATTTTTAATTTTTTATATTTTTAAAAACAAAATTTGCGACGCATTAGCGACTGAAATTGCATCGCTAATATTTTTAAAATATTATTATTAAATATTACGACGCAATGATCTGGCATCGTAATAATTTAAAAATAAATTTAATAGCGACGCATTAGCGACTATAATTGCGTCGCTATTTTATCTTAAAAATTTTTAATAAATATTGCGACGTAATGCGTCGTAATATTTTAAAATAATTTTTATTTGCGACGCATTAGCGACTCAAATTGCGTCGCTATTATACCAAAAATATTATTATTAAATATTGCGACGCATCTGGATGCGTCGCAATATTGCGACGCAATTTAGTGCGTCGCAATATTTAATAATAATTTTATTTTTAAAAATTATTTTTAAATATAGCGACGCATTTGCATGCGTCGCAGTTGCGTCGCAGAGAGTCGCAATATTGCGACGCAATTGCGATAAATGGGTATTGCGATGGACAGTTGAGCGACGCCATCATTGCGTTGCTATTGCGTCGCAATATCATGTTTAGCGACGCAATTGCGACGCATTTGGGCATCGCAATATTTTATTTCTCTTGTAGTGTATGGGCTCTCTATTTTTTCTTTCTTTTTCTGTTCACTTCCCTTTAAATAGAAACAAAGGGGCAGCAATGAGAGGCGTTGGATGGAGAGAAAGGGCGCCATCCAAGAGGCATGAAGAAAGGGTGGAGACGTTTTACGTGAGGAGCATTTCTATCCGCTCCGAGGGGGCGCCAAGGGTTCAAGGGGTCTTCGGTTCAAACCCCACAAGTATATATTAAATATTTAATTTATTAAATTATTTTATTAACAAATTTAATTGATATTTAATAAATTAAACTCATTTAAATTTAAAATAAAATGGTTCAAAAAAGGACTAAGGCCCCAGGTCAATCCAGACTAACCAAGTCAACCCAAACTAACCAAATCAGGCTAAAATTCGAATCCAATTCGAATTTGATCATCATAAAAAATCTAGAAAAATCCCATAAATTTAGATTAAACTCTAGATAGGCTACTAAATACATGGCTAATGTTAATTTAAATCCAACTTAAATTTATTAGCCTAATCAGTAAGCAAATGGACCTAAACAGATTAAGTCAGGAGCTCGGGTTAGCCCACATATGCTAGTATGCAATCTTGGCCAACCAATTAGGATCTAAAAATCTTAATAAAAATATTTTTAACTTCTTCAATTAATTCTTTATTGTGTGTGACCCTCTGGGTTCCTCATCTAGCCAGCAGTAGGTTTTTGATTTAGCCCGATTATATATCCGACTATCTGAACAGGTCAAATCGGGCTAACTTAAACTGTCAATCTGGATCAACCTTCAAATTGACTTATGAAATCAATCTAATTGATTCATAAAAACCTACAAGACAAGATCGACATCTAGCAATGTGTCATGCCTACCTAGAAGATGAGAAATTTAATAGAAATTACCAAAATACCCTTTAGTGGCAAGTTACCGTGCAATTCAATCCTTCGATATTTCTTTATCCCGATTAAGTGATGGGCATGGATAAATGTCAAACCCTCATACTTAATCCATTTGAATCTCTAATCATTAATGAAGACTTAACCGATGATAAATAAGAAAACCTTTTCTAATTTCATCATACTTTGATCAAAGATTTTCTGAGTCAATATTTGATGAGATTACTTGGGATAAATACTCCTCTTACTAGGAGTCATCGATTCCTTGTTGACCTACTCATTACCTTCATACACAATCCTTCATATCTAGCATTACCCCATACATAACCTTTTGTTATGAATGAATATTAACCAAAATATGGATTCATGTGCACAATATACTATGGTAGTCTCTGGTCTAAGGATTACTTGCACAATTCCCACTTAGAGAACAATCTATTATGACAAGTAAGTAAAACTTCTATTTGATGTTCTCCTGTCGAATCAATTTAATGAACTCATAACCTAATGAGCACCCACATCTTTGTATTAGTATCCCTACACAAGTGGTCATGAGACCAACCACCCTCACAATCGAGCATACATAAGATGTGCTAGTCTATCCGGATTCATCGATCCCCAAATCGATGATCCTATGACTAGGAATATTCTAGATTATGGTTTATAGGTTTTAGGTCTCACAGTTATCTTTGTAACCCTAAAAACATTTCCCTATTCTATGGGGTTCATCATAAAAATATAAGACACAGCATATAATGAAATATAAAATTACCTCTATTATCATTCTTGAGTTAAGAGAAATTATAAATTTTGCCACTAATACAACAACTGTGATTGGCTTTCAGGGCATAATTCTTTCAGGTTGTCGGTGGATGTTGGCATGTCGCTGACAGCTATCACACCTTCGAACTAGCTCGGCGGCGTCCTCCTTCAAAGTGGGCAGTAGTATGCCTAGCGCAAAGCCTTGTTTGCCAGCGCTCTGCCCTCCAAATGCTCCCACATATGCCTTCGTGGATCTCGCGGAGGACGTAGTCAGCATCCACAAGGCCAACGCACTTAAGAATTGGATACAAGGACTTTCGGTACAGCTGCCCGTTCAGTATTAGAAACATGGGAGCTCGCCATTTAAGCAGCTTGGCCTCTGTAGGATCCTCAAAAAGAGCGCTATCGGTGAGGTACTGGACGTAAGCGTCCATCCAAATGAGCTCTTGGTCGACCGGCAAGGCTTCCTCGGTAGCCTCGATGCTCGGGACCTCCATATGCTCCACATACGTCCTCCCCAGGGCTCCGTCGATCGAGGTGGCCAGACAAGATAATGCGTCGGCCCTGGCATTCTCACCCCTGGGTATGTAATTGATACTAAAATAAGCAAAGAAGGAGATCTGTGATTGGACCTTACTCAGATAACGGGACATGATAGGATCCCGGGCCTCGTACTCTCCATGGAATTGTTTAGAGACGAGTTGGGAGTCGATGAAGGCCCTGAGATGCTTTACTCTGAGCTCCTTGGCTAGCTTCATTCCCGCCAACAAGGCTTCATATTTTTCTTGATTATTGGTAGCGGGAAAGAGAAACCGGAGGGCATACTCCACCGCCTCTCCCTCTGAGCTTGATAGGATGAGACCAGCTCCACTTCCTTGAGAGTTCGATGCACCGTCCACGTGGAGGATCCAGTCCTCCCCCTTGCCTTGACCGTCATGTCTAAGGATGTCGAGTGGGGTTCTTCTAGTTGCTCCTCGGTCCAGGTGCACTCGAGCAGGAAGTCTGCTAGGACCTGGGACTTCATGGCTAACCTCGATCAAAATGATAGGTCGAACTTCCTCAACTTGATGGCCCACTTCGCTAGTCGACCAGAGGTGTCAAGACGAGATAGGATTGCTCTAAGCGGCTGATCCATGAGGACCACAATCGGATGGGCTTGGAAGTAAGGCCTGAGACGCTAAGCGAAGATGATCAGTGTAAAAATAATCTTTTCAATTTTGAAATACCTAATCTCTGCATCATGAAGCACCTTGCTGGTGTAATAAATGGGCCTCTGTGTTCCGTTTGCATCAACACGAACAAACAAGAGGCTAACTGCCTCGGGGGAAGCCGCAAGGTAGAGGAAGAGTTCCTCTCCCTCCCTCGGCTTAGATAGCAACGGCGGAATAGACATGAACTCTTTCAACTTCTCGAAGGCTTTCTGGCATTCCTTTGTCCACTCGAAGCCATCGACCTTGCACAAGGCCTTGAAGAAAGGAAGTCACCTCTCCATTGACTTGGACATGAAGCGGCTCAGAACAGCCACTCTCCCGGGCCAGGTGCTGCACCTTCTTGTTGGCCGAAGGCCTCATGTCGAGGATGGCATGGATCTTTTCGGGGTTTGCTTGGATCCCTCGATGGGTCACCAAGAACCCCAGGAACTTACCCGTCGTGACCCCGAAAGCACACTTGCGGGGGTTCAGCCTCATCTAAAATCAGCGAAGGTTGCCAAAGGTCTACGTCAGGTCAACAACATGATCATCGGTGCGAATACTTCTGATCAACATGTCATCTACGTACTCCTCCATGTTGTGCCCGATTTGATCCTTGAAGACCTTGTTCATCGGTCTTTGATATGTGGCCCCTGCATTCTTCAGTCCGAAGGGCATTACCTTGTAGCAGTAGATGCCCTTCTCAGTCACAAATGAAGTAGCCTCTGCATTCGCCGGGTTCATCCTGATCTGGTTGTACCCTGAGAAGGCGTCCATGAGCTGAGGGTCTCATTGCCAGACATGGCATCCATCAGCTGGTAGATCCTGGGCAGTGGGAAGCTATCTTTGGGGCATGCCTTGTTGAGGTCGGTGAAGTCAACACACATCAGCTCCCACTAGCCTTGCGGACCATCACTATGTTGGCTAGCCAGTCTGGATAATGCACCTCCCGGATGTGGCCGACGGCAATTAGCTTGCGGATCTCCTCGTCAATAGCCTTCTGTCGCTCGGGGGCAAAACTCCTCATCTGTCGGATTGGCCGACACCCGGGGTTGATGTTGAGTTTGTAAGTGATTACCTCTGTCAGTATGCCCGACATGTCAAACACCGACCAGGCGAAGACGTCCGATTTCGCCCGCAGGAAGGTGAAAAGTTGGTCTCGCGCCTCCTTAGAGAGAAGAGCTCCGACTTGGATTGTCCTTACCGGATCCTCCCCCAATGAGAAGGTCAACAAATGCTCAACCGACTCCCCCCTCTTCTCCGAATTCTTGGGATCAAGTGACTCAGGCACCAACGTAGCAATCACCCCGTAGGGGCTGGGAGCCATATGATAGCAGAGCGGCACTGGACTCCACTCTCCGCACATCTCTTTGATTCCCCCATTGGTGGGGAATCTTACAAGCAGTCTCTTGATGGAGATGACAACGTCTAGAAGGTTTAGACCGAGTCTTCCAAGAATGAAAGTTATAGGCCAAGGAAACTCAGACGACCAGGAACTTCATGAAGACCGTGCTACAGCACGGCGGTGTCCCGGCTGTGACCAAGAGGGTGATCTCTCCCTCCACTCTCACAAAATCTTCAATAAAGCCCATTAGGGGTGTAGTCACATGCCGAAGGGAGCCGAAGGACAAGTTCATTCGAACAAAAGTGTCGTAACTGAGAATGTTGACCAAACTTCTACTGTCAACCAAAATTCTCTTTATATGATATTTTTTGATCATGGGCACGATGTTGTCATCATTATTATTAACTACCCCCTCTAAGTCCTTTAGAAAAAGGAACTACATAATATTTCCCCTCATCCCTCACAGCCTCTTGAAAGTACCACCTACCCCCTAGAAAATCATGGCCATGATCTTCTCAGTCGGAGCATTATCATGCCGACCTGGGTAGGCGAAGGTGGCCCGACACGGTCAGGTTGCCCCTCTAGACGAACTTCCCCAGGTGGCCACGCTAGATAAGGTCATCGATCACCTTCTGCTGGCGGCATTCTTCTGTGTCGTGACCATGGTCCTGATGAAAGCAGCAGTATAGGTTCTTATTGCGTGAGGCTCCTAGCTTCAAGGAAGGAGGGCGCTAAAGATACGACTCACCCTCAATTTCCATCAGGATGTGGAATATAAGGGTGAGTAGGGAGTTAAGGGCCCCTCTCTGGAGGCGAGGGTCCATGGTCGGTTGTCCAACCGATGAGGAGGCTCAAGCCTCCAGGAACGAGCCTCAATGGGCTCGGGATGGGCCTACTTCTTGCTGAACCTCCAGCCTCCCTCCGAAAAGAATCCGCCTCATCGGTGCAGATGTACTTTTGTGCGCGGCTCAACAACTCGGCATAGGAACTGAAGGGCTTTTTATCGAGGGAGTAGAAGAAGCGGGAAGAGCAAACCCTCGCTTCAAGGCTAAGGTGGCCACAAAGTCTTCAAGATTGTAAACTTCGAGTGCGGCCTCCTTGAACCGGACAACGAAGTCCCTCAGGGACTCATCACTCCTTTGCTGGACAATGAATAGGCTATCGCCACCCGAGGGATCTTTCGGCATGTGTCGAAGTGCGCTAGGAAGGCTCTTTCTAGCTACCGGAAGGAGTTGATGCTGCACAGCGATAGACAAGAGTACCATGTGAGTGCAACCTTTCGAAGGGTGGCAGGGAAGGTAATGCAAAGGAGGGAGTCGGTCGTCCCCTGAACCTGCATAAGAACCTTATAGCTCTTCAAGTGATCTAAGAGGTCAGTGGTACTATCGTAGGGGTCTAGCTGAGGTCGGAACAGGATCAAAATCGGCTACTCCATGATACGGCGAGATAGCGGAGGGCGGCTATCATAGTCCGCCTCCGATGGGTTGATGATTATGCGGCTGACCTCCTTCAGCCGCTGATTGTACTCATCTAATCGTCGCTCGGCCTGACGAGCGATCCGACCATCGAAGGACCCCTCCCATGAAGATCCCAAAGGTGGGGAAGGGTGGCACCGATGATGATACCTCCACTCGATCTCCTTCCCATGCCACCGCTTGGAGGAAGCACTAGCATGACAAAAGAAAAATCGGGGCCTCTTGGAGGCCTCCCGATGGTGATGCCTAGACGAGGCACGACAACGATGGGTCTTCCGCTGAGGGGATCTCCCACGGGTGGATTGTTGACTGGGTTGAACCATCCTCGCGCCCCACAAGGGTGGTCTTGGGTGCTGCTGCGTGGCCAATACCTATTGTTGCAGCTCCTGAACTGCCACCACAAATGATTGGACTTGATGGTAAGGATGGCGATTCGATCGTCCTAAGATGGTGGCGATGGCTGTGTAGGAACATTGGCCTGAGGAGCTAGGAGACTGGTCTCCGGCTGCTCAACTCTCTGGCAATGCCCCCCAGCGTGGCTGGTAGAAATCTCCTGGGTGCGCATCACCACCATCTTACTTGCTCAGGAAAAAAAAATCTGTAGCTGGTTGGTTCGAAGCTTTCTACTTTTCTTTCCCCTTCCTGGTGCACCAATCTATTGTCATCAAGTCACATTCCTCGAACGTCGGGTAATGGAGTGGATCCGGGGGACGATGAGAACAGTTAGGGAATCTCCTAACGCCTCCTCTTTGACGGGATTCCTACAAGAAAGTCCACAGAAACCGGTTGAACCGATGGGGACCTCCGACGCTCAAGTAAGCAACTTGAAAAATAGCGATAAAAAGTGGAGTAAAAGACCTTAGCCAGAGAAACTTGAAGTTTTGATCCCTTCTCTCGTTATGAACGAAGGTTTTTATACTTGTCCGAAAGTCCTCTTTACTCTCTTTTGGAAGGTTGTTGATTTCGAAACGTTATTGTCTGGCAGCGGACGGACGGCAATATTGACAGGGACAGACCACAACCACCCCTGAGTTTGTCAAGGATAGCCCTGCCTGTTAGCCTCCTGCCAAGCTCGATGCCACAAATGGTAGATGGGCCGAGTCACGTCATGCGTGCGTTGTAACTAGCAGTAGCCATGTGCAATCGTAGGCGATTGGTGGACCATGTGGCGGTTGCAAGCGGTTGGTGGGCCATGTGGCAGTTGCAGGTGGTCCGAGGCTAAGGGGAGGGACCTTGGAGTCTGAGGCCGAGATTTCGTCAGTCGCCCTATCCGTTAGCCCTAACATGGCTTGATCAGCCACATCATATCTCTCTAACATATGGATGGTGGGTACATAGAAAAAAATAAAAGCAGTAGCTTTAAAAAATTGATTACAAAACCACCAAATTCTATATTAGTGTTGATATACAAATGAAGTAGCTAATCATCAAAGTAGTTCAGTTGGTTGACATTTAGATACACCAAAGTAGCTGCAGAGGAAATTGCATGCAGCTAACCCAGGAAGGTTCACTGTATAGTCATTGGTGGAAAAGTGAGTAGCATCCTGTTTATTTTTCCTTATCTTTTGATTCTATTATTGTGGATGGGGCATAAAGGGGGAGGGATTGCATGGAACTTGAACATCCAAGCAGCATTGACAACTCTATAGCAACAATCACAACATATAGGGGTACTTAGAATTCTCTTATCCAAGGAAAAGAAATAGGCCATAAGATTCAATAATGTTCATCCTTTCTCTTAGCGCTAATATTTCTGCATCGCATGCGGTGTAGGAGCGCCCACGGGCCCAGCCCACACCATCTAAGCGCTAGGAAGACTTTGTGGATCGGGCACAGTGTAGGTTGCGCGCACCACATTCGATGATTAACCATGCGAGTGTGTGGGCCATGCATGCGATGCGCAAAAGGATAAAATTGTTCTTAACATGCGCGGTCGCACACGCGTAGCCAATCACCTTGCGCGGTGCATGTAACCTGTCAGTGCCTGATGCACAAAGTCATTTCCCGCTAATATATTGGACTGAGCATGGTAGCAAGCGGATGGGCAAGATGCAAGAATTCATCATTTCATGTTCCAATAATTTGCCTCCACACTTAAATAATTGTCATAATTTTAATTACTACTTATCATTAAAATATGATGTTGCATTTGATTGGAATATTTTAAAAGTTTATGAATTTTGAAATGTAGTATTTTAAAATGTAGCATTTCAAAATTTCATAACTTTTTCATTTAGATAGTTGCTCTTGAAAATAAAATTTTGTTTAGCAATTGTAAAGTTTTCTATAAATATTATTTTATAATATTTATATAGATTCATATAATTTTAATAAATAATTTAATATTTGCAAGAAAATATTAAATATTTATGTAATAAATACTCATCAATATTTATTATTTCAATATTAATATTTGATTGTTAATATTAAAATATTTGTTATTCATATTATTGCACATATTTATGAAATATATATATAATGCTATATTATTAAATATTTATATTTTCATTTTCATTTGAAAATACTTATTTAATAATAGAATAAATTATTTATAAATAATATTAGAACTTTTCTAATTAAATTTATATGTTCATTATAAATATTTATTAATTAAAATAAATTTATTATATAAATATATAATTATTATTTTAAAATAAATAATTATATTTAAATTCATAAATTAAATATTATATTAATTAGGTAAATATGTTAATTAATATTATTAATAAATATAATAAATAGATTATTAAATATATAATTTTTTAATAAATTTTATTTTATTATGTAATATTAATTTATTAATAAATAAGTTTTAATTATGGAAATATAATAAAATATTAATATTTAAATAACATAAATATTAATTTATGAATATTTAATAAATATATCAAATATAATGGGATTCCAACCTCTCATCTTCTAACTTATAGAATTCCATCAATCTTATGCGTCATAGATGTAACTTGAAACTTGAAAGTGGAGACTATTAATCATTTGTTCTTTTTTTCTGGCCGAATCTTCCTTTATTTGGCATTTGGCATCTGGTTCGTTGCCAAGGCTTTCCTTTATATCAGTTTGTATGGTAGGTTCGGATTTTCTCTTATGCAAGTTTCAGGCTGTCCTCCAGCAAGTTAACCTGATCTTTATTAATTGCTGAAAATGAGGTTTACTTTTAAACTAAATAAATTCCGTCCACGACGGCTGTTGGTGTTTAAAGGTTTTATGTTCAACGTAAACAATTTCATCCACATTCTTATGCAATCTCTCGCTCTATGCAGCTGAGGCTAGTTTGGTTATTAAAAATCATGAATCCTAAAATTCATGAAGGTAGAATTTATTTTGTTGTTCCAATAGCTAATGCATCTGCCCCTGTTGTGCCTATCGCTAAACTGATAATGGTTTGAAATGGTCTAAAGAAAGAATTTTCTGGATTCCAATAGTATAAGATCACATTAAAAGGCGACTCAAATATGAAGGCAAAACCTCCCATCATTCCATCCATCCCACAAGTCGAATGCTGTCATGCGTACAGAGGGACCATTCATTTGGCTGATTTCCTTGCAAACTGAGCTATGAAGCGAAGATGAAGAAATGGTGATGATCCTCAAGCTTCCCCAATAAACTCATAATCAGCTTACCGTTGCAGATGCTGATGATGTCCTCCCTCTACCATTGCCCAAAAAGAAGTACATATATATATATATATATATATCCAGCCACATACAGCACATGAAAACAAAAAGAAATACCAGCATCACAAGCATCATAACTCAAAAGCTTCCTTCTATATAAATCATTAATTATAAGTACACCATAAGAATAAAACAATGGAGCGCATTCATCCTTCTTGCACCAAAAATGGCCCTTCTCATCTTTCCTCAGACACCATCAAAATGCCTCCACTGCTTCATCTCTTACATACATATCTTTTACTCAAACTAATTCCCTTCATGATTATAAATAATCACTAATCCCTAGGACGAACCAACCATAAAGAGCTGAGCGCCCGAAGGCGAGAGAAGTAGTCGCTGATGGCCAGCAGTGCACGGGCCGCTTGACGAGTAGTTAAAATGCGATGCATTTGGTGCAGGGTCTGCTGCCGCAAAAGATCAGCCTGGAAAAAGAAGCATACTGTCAAACAAACCATGGTGGATATTTATC
Source organism: Calamus simplicifolius (assembly GCA_900491605.1). Taxonomy (NCBI): domain Eukaryota; kingdom Viridiplantae; phylum Streptophyta; class Magnoliopsida; order Arecales; family Arecaceae; genus Calamus; species Calamus simplicifolius. The sequence continues at coordinate 91,218 of UESW01002383.1, forward strand.
AGACGGCATGCAAAAAATCCACATGAAAAAATATTTGCTTGTCATTATTGTCCTTCACAGCTAGAGAACCTCTATCACAACGATCAGGAGAAAACCAGAGTTGTGAGAGATTATCTCAACAAAATCACTAAAATCAACAAAATACCTGGCGAATGAAGCTCTCGAGTGTGCCTAGCTTACCCATAGCAATTGCCATCTGGCCCATGTAACTGGCGACATTATCAGAACCTGCAGATGGCCCAAGAGAAGCTGAAGCAAGGGTGTCTGAAAGAGATTGCTGCAAGGCTTCCATTCCCTCTGACAAGGCATCCTCTGCCTGCTGGGATGACTGCTGAAGGTTACATATGCCCATCAACTGTTCATCTGTTAAAGGTTCAAGATGGCTTGCAAGTATCTGCACATTTTTGAGAATGATAACAACTTAAATTAAACTTCATGGATCGACAACTTCTAGGATGCTAAAGAAATTTCGATGCTTGCCTTTAAAAGTTCAGAAGACCTGAATCCTCCCAACCACAAGAAACACCTCTCTGCTGGGGTTGTCCACATGCCTGAAAGCATGTGGAACACATCAGACTTTGTTCCGATGCTTTTGAGCCTAAAAAGTTCATCATAATGCATCATCACAGCATCGACATGAACCCGCAGCTCATTGTCAGCCACATGAGAATTTAATGGTAACCTCAGGCCACTAATCAGGCGTTGATGTTCGTCAAGCCACCGGGCATACTCCATATCAAATGTCATGGCTCCTAAGGCAAACCCAATGCCCAAAAAAAATTATTACCTTCGTATGCCCAAAAAAAAATTAATAAAATAAAAACTTATAAGGCTACTTCAAATCATTCTTCTCAATCTTAATTCCGTCCATAAAAGCTCCAACGGCTCAGCCCATAATAACCTTAAAGCCTAATAGCCGTTAGCCCCAAATTACATTAGAAACGGCTTACAAAATTAATTATTTTAACCGTTTCTGAACATTAACTTTCAAACTATCAACGTCCGTGAGCGTTTGACGTTCCTTTTTTTTTTTTTAAATATATATTTACACTTTTTCCAACAATTTAGACATAAAAAGCCACCATGTTGTCACCTTTCAATAAGAGACTATTATTCAAAATATATTGTGAACAATAAAAGTATTCACATTCAGAGGAAGAGAATGACAGTGCTCGGTGAGATTAGAAAACACATTTGTTTATAGTTCTTACAAAGAATTTGCAACAGCCATTACGCACATCCTACTAATCAATGGGAACATTATTAAATCTCGAATATTGAGAACAATCCAAAGTATATAAATCAGAAGGGAAGGAAATGAGATCATTGACACAATTGCAGAAAAGGTGCACTACTATTACTTTGATAACATCAAATTAAGGTCCAAAGAATGCCATCAGAACAGGTTACATACAAGGAAGAGCAGTACTAGGTAAAAAGAACAAACGTAATAAACTCTAAACCAGCCACCTCTTGCTTCTGTGACTTGGTCTATGAACAAGTAAATTATCTTTCCAGAGTGCTTTAGAAATTATGTGGTCTAATAGAAATGGCAAAAGAGAATTTATGCAACTCTTTCAACGGAAAGGACATGTAGCAAGATTAGGACTGAAGAAGAGTGCTATTATTTTCATGCTAACTGTCACTTGATATGAAAAGTCAAAATAACTATCATTGACCAACTTCCAATACTGCCTGGTTCTTGTAAAGAAGGTTTGAGAAATGACTATTTTTTCAGCTAGGATAATTTCACGACCCTGGCCAGACTAAATAAATAGACAAGCACTTGGCTGACTCAGGCAAAGCTGAGTCAACAACTCAGGCTAATGGAATGGATTAGCCTCTGTTCGGGTCAAATAGAGGGAGATGGGCCCACCTTGAATTGTTCTTCCCTCTATTTGTCCTTACCCTTGTCTTTTTTGCTTCCAGATGCCATGGCCATTGATCCCTCCATCCCTCATTTTTTGACTTGCAGCCAGGTCACGGCCATGACAGGCTACCAGGGCATCTAATTCGAGTATCAGACCACCCAGGACAGGTCAACTCACCAATGAGCGCATGAAGGATAAACATTGTTTGGTACCCTTATCACTGGTGTTAAACAATTAAATAATAACACATATCTAGTGGCCAATGAAAGATATACATTGGCTGGTAGACATTAAGCATTAGTTACCGCCTAGTGACCGATGATGGAGCATAAATATTAATTGATACCATACTAATGAGGGTTACACAATGATGAAGATCAGTTCTGAGATCACCAAGATGCATCATGACAAATCTACATGAAGACCTAAATGTGAATAGAAAACTTGTAAAATATGGATTTACTCTTGATATCTTTATAAATAAATATTTTCAAATATACACAATGATTTTCATTAGATGTAAATGAATAATTTTTGTATTTTCAATTTAAATATTAATGATATTTCTAAATAAATACATATATAAGTCTTAACAATATGGATTTCTAAGAAAACATGAATATGCAATTATAAAAAGCTAAATGTAAAGATATTCAATTATAGACTCTTCACCAATCCTCTAATTTTGACGCTCCAATTGAGATCTAAGGCCCTATTGTGGCTCTATTAACCATCAACTGCTCGTACTAACATTTGACCATCCTCTAATTTTAACTCTCCAAATGAGATCAAAGACCTTATCATAGGAGTAGGCTCCATCAACCATCAACCTTCGCTAAAGTTGAGCATCACCGCAAAACTATTTGTTTGAATAGTTTTGCCAAAAAGTTCAATTAGGACAGTCATAGAGACTTCTCCTAAAGCCAATAAGTTTCCTATTTGTCCTAAGATATTGATTTTCAAAAGACAATAAACTTCCCTCTTCCATCAGGATAATTTTCTAAAGAAAACTGAAGTGATAAACAAGAAAAAAAATAAAAATACACTTAACTCCCACTAGTTTTCTAACTCATTTAATATGAATTTTTACAAAGAAACATAAAATTTGAAAAAAATAACAGAAAATCATCCTTTTATTATAAGCTACAGAATGATACTTTCACAAATGTTTACATTCAGCAACATTGAAAAATGTTCAACAAATTGAACATAACTTCCTTATTAGACTTGTGATTTGGATGATTCAAGATGCATCAAAAGCTTACTCGAAGTTGGACACTATGGATTTACTCAAAATTTTAATTCTATTACTTTGGTGAATCTATCTTTTTAGCTGATCTGTGCAAAGTTGGGGCATTACATAATCAATCTGTCAAGTTGATGCAACTATAAACATGACTGACCCCGTGGCAATGCCAATCCTATTACATAATCTTTCTACAAAAATAACTTGTGAGTTCTCAAGACAAATGAATGTAATCTCAACAAGCACCAAATGATCATTCCAAGACTTATATGCTAACATCAAAAAAATACAATCAAAGGCAAATTTCCCATTATTGTTATTGACAAGCTTCAAACAGCAAAGTTCTTTATTACATTGGACTAGCTTTAGATATTGCTACAGCAGAATGCACCTAGATGACCTCCATGAACGCAATAGGGACACCCAATGGACATAAAAATAAATTATGGTATGCTAATGGACATATAACTTTGTAAAAATAAAATATACATTAAAAACATAAATTGATGAATAGTATGGTAATGCTCATCCCACAGGCTACAACATATTCGAATCTCATGCCAAATATACAAATTTAAAATGAATACCCCTCCCTGCAAGACTTATAGATAGGATTGAGAAGGCTAGACTGAAAGAAGACAAGCTATATCTACCATCTCTCTCTCTCTCTCTCTACACCTATAAAAAAATCTGTGACCAAAGCAAAGAGTGTGCACAACCCCAAGCCCTGTTTCTCTAATGAAGTGACCCGCTCCAACGGATTTTGGCCAGGTTGGGCTAGACATATTGATCCAATTAAGGATCGGTGTCCCACACCCCACACTGGTCCTGTCCTCCCACTGGAACACTATGGTACCAATGGTACCATTCTATTTCAATAGTTTATCAGTCCTACCTCAATCCTTTCTTTGAAGTTAGGTTAATGTGCTTAAACATTCTTTTGCTTCATAACTGAAATCAAATATGACCAAGAACTAAATCCTTGGTTGTGTTCATAATGTAAATTATATGGATGCCAAAAAGCCTTGTGTTTGTTGGTTTCGTATAGCCCTCTAACTTTGCAAGATTACTACATTTGCAGTCCACCTTATGGGCCACCGCAGATAAGCATTCTCCATGATCCCTAACTTTAATTGTAACCTTTTAACAGATAGATGATATGTGCATAAAAAGAATAGAAATGATAGCTTTAAAAGATTTAGTGTACAACCACCAAATTCTCAGTTGGTGCTGAGATATGAATCAAGAAATTCAGTTGACCGCTGATGATACCCACGTACACCGAGATCGAAGGGGGGTCTCGGGGTAGAGATATGGTGGTCCCACCCCGAGACCGAAAGGGGTCCCGGGGGTGGGACGATGCTGGTGCACCCCGAGACCAGAGGGGGTCTCGGGGTCGAGAGATGACGATCCCACCCCGAGACCGAAAGGGGTCCGGGGGTGGGATGATGCTGGTGCACCCCGAGACCGGAGGGGGTCTCGGGGTCGAGAGATGACGATCCCACCCCGAGACCAAAAGGGGTCCCGAGGGTGGGATGATGCTGGTGCACCCCGAGACCGAAGGAGGTCTCGGGGTCGAGAGATGACGATCCCACCCCGAGTCCGAAAGGGGTCCCGAGGGTGGGATGATGCTGGTGCACCCCGAGACTGGAGGGGTCTCAGGGTCGAGAGATGACAATCCCACCCCGAGATCGAAATTTGTTTAGATGCATTGATGGTTCAAGATGTTACTGCTACAAGAAGAATAAATCTTATTTAGATGCATGAGAGTTAGCTTCGATGTAGAGCTAACATATACAAGAAGAATAAATCTTGTCAATAAAAGCTGGTCAGCTCTCTCTTAATTTCATTCTCTCTTCTATCATCAATCCTCTCAGTACCCTTGGTTCTTTCTGAATGGCCACGGACTCTTACGTACATCTATTATCATTCGGACTTGGGGCCATCTCTCGAGCAACAATTATGTTTTTATTTTATTTTTTTTATTACAAATGAACGATCCTACCATTCTAAAATGTAATTACTTTTAATTTATTTATTTATTAGTGTGAAAAAACAGGCCGTCATCGATGAATTGTTGAATTTATCTTATTGAATAATGGTACGTCCGTACTAGCTTAATGAAATAAATAAAATGAAGACAAATAATTTTTAGTTGTCTGGTATTAGATATATATGGACTTGGTTTAAGTAAATAGGTATAAGTCTTAGCTTTTTATATATGGCCTTAATTAGTTGAGTTAGAGGATTATAAGTCTTAAAATTTGTTTAACTAATCAAGGTTATTGAACGTTATTATTGAATTGCCTTATCATATTTATTTATTCAAGTCAATCTCATTGTGTGCTAAGCAAGGGGCTTAAGATTTGGCCTCCTATTAGCCTTTCATTGATGGGAATTTCCTCGTATCTCCATTAGCTCAGAATATTGTCACTGCTCAGTTTCTATACCCCTAAACATGTCGTGTCAAATTATATGAGCTAGCTATACATGCCATACCAATAGAGTAAACAAACACCAATATGGTATGATAATTTCCCAACATTTACTTTGTGGATATGAAGGATGCCTAGAAATGATGGAGGATGGCAAGGAGAGATGGTAGTAGTAATGGAGGATGCAAAGGAACATCAACTGGAGGGATAAGTAAATTTGGCATGCCATGCCACCTCAGAAGCATATTCCAAGATCTTTTAACTTCAACCATGTTACCGCCATGTCACGTTCCTCGAACATCAGGTAACGGAGTGGATCCGAAGGACGATGAGAACAGTTCGAGATTCTCTTAACGCCTCCTCCTCGACGGGATTCCTACAAGAAAGTTCTCGAGGACCAGTTGCACCGGTGGGAACCCTCCGACGCTCAAGTGAGTAACTTGAAAAATAGTGATGAACAGTGAACTAAAAGACCTTAGCCAGAAAAACTTGGAGTTCCAATCCCTTCTCTCGTTATGAGTGAAGGTTCTTATACCTGTCCGGAAGTCCCCTTTACCCGCTTTTAAAAGGTTATTGATTTCGAGACGTTATTGTCTCGTAGCGAACAGGCGAAAAGATTGACAGAGACAGACCGCAACCACCCCTGAGTTTGTCAGGGATAGCCCTGCCTATCAGTCTCCTACCAAGCAGGGCGCCACAGATGGTAGGTGGGCCAGGTCACGTCAGGCATGTGCCATAATTGGCAGTAGCCACGCGCAGTCACAAGCGATTGGTGAACCACATGACGGTTGCAAGTGATCCGAAGCCGAGAGGGAGTCCGAGGCCAAGGGGGACCTTGGACTCTGAAGCCGAGGTTCCATCAGTCGCCCTATCCGTTAGCCCTAACGTAGCTTGATCAGCCACATCAGATGCCCCCTCGCCCCTGAGAAGGTGCGGGTCCACTCTCCGCCTAGCAAAAGGGGCGTAAAACCACCAGGTGGTTGATCCCGGTGGGCTGCCAATCGTGGAGGGGCACGTGTCCTCGAGGGCAGAGACTTTAATGTTAATGGTATAGTGCGTCGTAATGCCACCGCTCCTGTCAACCCTCATCGTCAGTTCTAAGAGGGATCCTTCTAGAAACGAGGAAGCCCTTTCGGAACCCACGGAAAGGCAACCACCATTATTGTCATCATTATGCTGACTTTATCAATGTCCCGTGATTGGTTGCAGACCACACGTTTCGCGCATCGGGTGATCACCGAGGCATCCTCTCCAATAGCGGGAGTGCATGTGGCCGGCCGAACTAGGCGGAACGATTCGAAAAGAGGTATAACAGGGAGGTGCTCTGGACCTGCTGTCTCACACTCCCAAGACCTTCCTCGAGTCCGAACCTCACCGGAGTATTCCTTCCCAGACCTTCCCGCTTTCCTTGCCATTCTCCCTCCTTCATCCAGGTCAGTCCCTCCGACTTTTTTGTGTTCTTCCTTCATGGCCTCCTTATCCTCCTAGTCTTCCTTCGCTTTGCCCGAGGACCGCCCTTCCTCCTCGTGGCCATGGGCCTCTCCATCCCCCATGCCAGCATGGTCCTCGTCTACCTCTCCCTCCTCCGAGGACCTTGTTCCTCTGTCGCAACGGCGGGTTGCAAGCCAGGCCCCCATCGGGGGTCATCCGATCGTCATCGATCCCCCACCTAGGGTTAGAGCGAAATCCCCAACAGGGGCCGCTTCCACCATGGCCGACCAAGAGCTGATAAACCTTAGGGCCAATATAGAATCCCTAATAGTGTCCGGTTGTTTGTCCCCAGCCCCGACGACATGGTGACCTCCTCTCGACCTGGAAGAGTTGCCCTGTACAAGGTATCCCTTAAAGCGGGCCTTCATTTGCCCCTTCATCCCTTCGTCACCAACCTCCTCAACCACTACTCCTTAGTGCCCATGAAATTGGTTCCGAATTTCATTTGAACTATCTGCGGCTTCCTGGTGCTGTGTCACCTCCATGGTGTAGAGGCTTGGGTTTCCCTCTTTCATTGCTTCTACACTTTTCGTCATCAGTCGGAATTTGGCCAGGCAAGTGGTAGAGGTGTGGGAGTCCCCCATTCTTGCCTTAGACACCAAATAAATTTGGCCAGGTAAGTAACGGAACTAATTAAAAATCACATTCTCTTTACCTTCCCAGAACCACTTTTCTTAGACACCAATCGATCAATTAATCCCTAAAAAGGATTTGCTTCATGATAATATAACACTACAACTAAATATAAATTTTTTTTTGGAGGGCTTTTATCATCTCGAGCACATCCTTATGTTTGTAAGTATCACATATCCATTTATGTGCATAGTATGTCATTAATCTTATAACATAATGACAACTAACACTTTTAAACATATTTCTAAATTAATTAGGGTTATAGTGAAACCCTAATCTTGTGGAATACAATCAATCAGTACATACTTCATCTCATCATATCAACTAATACACATATTAGCCCTAATATGCATCACAAAAGCATATGATTAAAAAAAAAATCATCCGTTCTCATTACTTTTTCATGGGATCAGATCACATCGGCACCCCTACATATCATAGGAGATCCCATTGAATGGAAAGAGAGGACCTTTAAAAAAACCTACTTGGCTCTTATGACCAAATGGCTATGGTGACTAACCCAATCCTAAGTAGTTACTAGGACATTGCATTATATAAAGCATAATAGTCAATTATGTATAACATATATTGCTAATTATGCATCAGAACATAATGATTTACTTATTTTAACAATCATAATAATAACCATTTATGAATGTAATATAGTCATATCATTACATTATGCATATCATGCTAAGTTAAACATAACTTACTATTTTGCTATAAACATATAATGATCTATCAATTTAATCATTCATAATAGATTAATTTGATTTCTTCTTGAATGCATGAAGAAGGCTCTGATACCACTTATGGGAATTTTGGGATGCTTGAAGGCATGCTTTTCCTAAACTTTAATCATTTTGAAAACAAACATCGCCAAAAGCCCTAATTTCCAAGATCACCTTTATGCAGTTCAAAAAGTAAATCAATTAAAATCTAAACTAAAAGGAGTAATAAAAATACCTGGATTACTAAATCCAATAATCTCCAAGAGGCAAACAAGTGTATACCCTCCAAAGGTGATCCACACGAGAATCAATTCGAAGAAGCACTCCTATTTGCTTGCTAGAACCTTCCTGACAGCCTTTTTATCATATGCAGCCTTTTAATGTCTCTTTGGACTTTCTCCTTTTCAAAGCTTTATAAAAGCTTTCCAACAAGCCTCTACGCACTCTAATAGCCTTTCTCTATCTCAACTTAGGGCCTTGTCTTAATATGATAGTGATATTAAGACAAGGGGAGAAGAACAGGGGAGAAGGAGGGCTTATCACTACAAGAAAATACTGAAATAGCGACGCAAGTTTAGCGACGCATAATTGCATCACTAAATTGCGATCACTTTGCGACGCCTCTGTGACAACAAAATATTGTGACGCAATTAGCGATGCATTAGCGACTCAATTAACCAGAAAATTAAAAAAAATTAATATTTTAATATTGCGACGCAAATAATGCGTTGCAATATTTTTAAATTAATTTTTTATAAAATTTAAATATTGGAAAAAATATTACGATGCAACTCAGTTCGTCGCAATGTTTTGAACAGAATTAAATATGTTAAATAGCGACGCAATAAAATAGAAAATTAGAGAAATTATTTTTAATTTAGTGATGCACCAATTGCGTCGTAAATAATTTAAATAAAATTAAATTTTATAAAATTTAAATATTAGAAAAAAACATTGCGACGCAACACAGTGCGTCGCAATATTTTTAAAAGAATTAAATATATTAAATAGCGACGCAATAAACAAGAAAATTAGAAAAATTATTTTTAATTTAGCGACGCATCAATTGCGTCGCAAATAATTTAAATGAAATTAAATTTTTTAAAGTATAAATATTTAAAAAAATATTGCGATGCATTTAGTGTGTCGCAATGTTTTAAAAAAAATTAAATATTTTAAATAGCGACGCATTAGCGACGCAATAAACCAGAAAATAAATTAAAATTATTTTTTAATTTAGTGATGCAATAAATGCGTCGCAATTATTTTAAATAAAATTAAATTTTATAAAGTATAAATATAGAAAAAATAATTGCGACGTAGCACAATGCGTTGCAATGTTTTTAAAAAATTAATTATGTTAAATAGCGACGCATTAGCGACGTAATGAACCAAAAAATTAATTAAGAAAATTATGTTTTAATATAGCGACGCACTTGTTGCATCGTAATTATAATAATTAAAATTAATTTTTTATATAATATAATTATCATATTAAAAAATTACCACGCTATCCTTTGTGTCGTAATATATTTAAAAAAATTAATTATGTTAAATAGCGATCGGTCCAAAATCGATCATGGCCGATCGGAATAAGGGCTTGGATCGATCGCAACCCTCGGATCGTCGCTGATCGGACCGATCGCCACGGTTCGAGATCGATCGTGGCCTATCGGGATCATGGCTTGGATCGATTGGAACCATCGGATCGTCAGCGATGTCGGACCGATCGCATCGGTCTGGAATCGGTCATGGCCAATCGGGATGAGGGCTTGGATCGATCGCAACCGTTGGATCATCACCGATCGGACCGATCGCCACGGTCCAAGATTGGTCGTGGCCGATCGGGATCACGGCTTGGATCGATCGCAACCGTCGGATCGTCGCCGATCCTGGACCGATCGCAACAGTCCGGGATCGATCGTGGCCGATCGGGATCAGGGCTTGGATCGATCACAACCGTTGGATCGTCACCGATCGGACTGATCGCCACGGTCCGAGATTGGTCGTGGCCGATCGGGATCACGGCTTGGATCGATTGGAACCGTCGGATCGCCAGCGATGTCGGACCGATCGCATCGATCTGGAATCGGTCATGGCCAATCGGGATGAGGGCTTGGATCGATCGCAACCGTTGGATCGTCACCGATCGGACCGATTGCCACGGTCCGAGATCGGTCGTGGCCGATCGGGATCATGGCTTGGATCGATCGCAACTGTCGGATCGTCGCCGATCTTGGACCGATCGCAATGGTCTGGGATCGGTCGTGGCCGATCGGGATCAGGGCTTGGATTGATCGTAACTGTCAGATCATCGCCGATCGAACCGATCGCCACTGTCCGAGATCGGTCTGTGATCGATCGGGATCACGGCTTGGATCGATCGCAACCGTCGGATCATCGCCGATCTTGGACCGATCGTAATGGTCCGGGATCGATCATGGCCGATCGGGATCAGGGCTTGGATCGATCGCAACCGTCGGATCATCGCCGATCGGACCGATTGCCACGGTCCAAGATCGGTCGTGGCCGATCGGGATCACGGCTTGGATCGATCGCAACCATCGGATCGTCGCCGATCTTGGACCGATCGCAACGGTCCGGGATCGGTCGTGGTCGATCGGGATCAGGGCTTGGATCGATCGCAACCGTCAGATCATCGCCGATCGGACCGATCGCCACGGTCCGAGATCGGTCGTGGCCGATCGGAATCATGGCTTGGATCGATTGGAACCGTCGGATCACCAGCGATCTTGGACCGATCGCAACGGTCCGGGATCGGTCATGGCCGATCGGGATCAGGGCTTGGATCGATCGCAACCGTCGGATCTTTGCCGATCGGACCGATTGCCACGGTCCGAGATCGGTCATGGCCGATCGGGATCAGGGCTTGGATTGATCGCAAATGTCGGATCGTCACCGATCGGACCGATCGCCATGGTCCGAGATCAGTCGTGGCCGATCAGGATCAGGGCTTGGATCGATTGCAACCATCGGATCGCCAACGATCTTGGACCGATCGCAACGGTTCGGGATCGATCGTGGCCGATCGGGATCAGGGCTTGGATCGATCGCAACCATCGGATCTTTGCCGATCAGACCGATTGCCATGGTCCAAGATCGATCATGGCCGTTCGGGATCAGGGCTTGGATCGATCGCAACCGTCGGATCATCGCCGATCGGACCGATCGCCACGGTCCGAGATCGGTCGTGGCCGATCGGGATCACGGCTTGGATCGATCACAACCGTCGAATCATCGCCGATCGAACTGATCGCCACAGTCCGAGATCGGTCGTGGCCGATCGGGATCACGGCTTGGATCGATTAGAACCGTCGGATCGCCAGCGATGTCGGACCGAACGCATCGGTCTGGAATCGGTCATGGCCGATCGGGATGAGGGCTTGGATCGATCGCAACCGTTGGATCGTCACCGATCGGACCGATCGCCACGGTCTGAGATCGGTCGTGGCCGATCGGGATCACGGCTTGGATCGATCGCAACCGTCGGATCGTCGCCGATCTTGGACCGATCGCAACGGTCCGGGATCGGTCGTGGCCGATCGAGATCAGGGCTTGGATCGATCGCAACCGTCGGATCGTCGCTGATCGGACCGATCGCCATGGTCCGAGATCGGTCGTGGCCGATCGGGATCACGGCTTGGATCGATCGCAACCGTCGGATCGTCACTGATCTTGGACCGATCGCAACGGTCCGGGATCGTTCGTGGCCGATCGGGATCAGGGCTTGGATCGATCGCAACCGTCGAATCGTCACCGATCAGACCGATCGCCACGGTCCGAGATCGGTCGTGGCCGATCGGGATCACAGCTTGGATCGATCGCAACCGTCGGATCATCGCCGATCTTGGACCGATCGCAACGGTCCAGGATCGGTCGTGGCCGATTGGGATCAGGGCTTGGATCGATAGCAACCGTCGGATCATCGTCGATCGGACCGATCGCCACGGTCCGAGATCGGTCGTGGCCGATCGGATCACGGCTTGGATCGATTGCAATGTCGGATCGTTGCCGATCGGACCGATCGCCACGGTCCGAGATCAGTCGTGGCCGATCGGGATCAGGGCTTGGATCGATTGCAACCGTCGGATCGCCAGCGATCTTGAACCGATCGCAACTGTCCAGGATCGGTCGTGGCCGATCGGGATCACGGCTTGGATCGATCGCAACCGTCGAATCGTCGCCGATCTTGGACCGATCGCAACGGTCCGAGATCGGTCGTGGCCGATCGGGATCAGGGCTTCAATCGATCGAAAACGTTGGATCACTTATAATTACTCAAAAAAAAGTTATTAAAAAGTTTTGAAAAATATTTTAAAATTATTGCGATGTCGTAGCGACGCATTTTAGAAGAAAATTAAAGAAATATTGCGATGCAATATATGCGTCGCAATATTTTTAGTCAATATTTTTATCAGTATTAATAAATAAAAAAATATAATATTGCGATGCATAATTTGCATCGCAATTATTTTTAAATAAATATATCTAATTAAAAATATTAAACAATTATTGCAACGCAATAAGGCGTCGCAATAATTATCATAAATTATTAATATTAACATTAATAATAATTAAGAATTTTTGCGACTCCGTAGCGACTCATTTTAGGAAAAAAAAAATAAATATTGCGACGACACTTATGCCTCGCAATTATTTTAAGTTAAAATTTTTTTTTTCAGAATTAAAAATAAAAATATAATATTGCGACGCATAGTTGCGTCGCAATGTTTTAAAATAAATTTATGTAATTAAAAATTTTATAAAATATATTGTGACGTAATTTTTCGTCGCAATTATTAACATTAATTATAAATATTATCATTTATAAATATTAAAAAATATTGCGACGCCTTAGCGACATATTTTTTTAAAAAATAAACAAATATTGCGATGAAATATATGCATCGCAATTATATTATTAAAATACATATAGCTGATTAAAAATATTAAAAATTTATTGCGACGCATTTTCGCAATGCTTAGAAAATAAAAATAAATTTCCCGCCGGATGTTGGCGCCAAGTTAGCGGCTCATTAGCGATGCAATTATTGGCGTCGCTATTTTTTCATAAATTAATAATAAAATAATATTAACGATGGATTAGCGATGCACTAATGCGTCGCTAAGATAGAATAAATTAAAAAAAAATATTGCGACCATATAGCGACGCAAATAATTGCGTCGCTAATACATATATAAACCGGCCTTCTCTTCTTCTTCTTCCCCGTCTTGACCTAGCCGCCGCCCGCCGTGCTCAAAAATTTCCGGCTCCCACCTCGCTCCTCTGGGTCCCCGGCGTTCTCATCCGACTCCGGCTTCTTCTCTCGACCAAGGTAAGCCCCTACACTCTAAAAAAAAAAAATTTAATGATTTCCCTCCGGCCACGGCCGCTGCCGTGGCCGTCTTCTCCGGCCACGGCCCGGCAGTGGCCTGGCCACGGTGGCCAGGCCACTGTCAAAAAAAAAAATTTTTTTTTTTAACAGGGGGGGGGGGAAACCCCCCCCCCCCCCCCCTTTTTTTTCTTGTCCGGCCACGGCCGTGGCCACGGCCGGACAAGCGCCACGGCCGCTGCCCGTCTTCTCCGGCCACGGCCGCTGCCGTGGCCGGCAGTGGCCTGGCCACGGTGGCCAGGCCACTGTTAAAAAAAAAAATTTTTTTTTTAACAGGGGGGGCCCCCAGCCCCCCCCCCCCCTTTTTTTCTTGTCCGGCCACGGCCGGACAAGGCGGCCACGGCTACTGCCGTGGCCGTCTTCTCCGGCCACGGCCGCTGGTGGCCGGCAGTGGCCTGGCCACGGTGGCCAGGCCACTGTCCAAAAAAAAAAAAAATTTTTTTAACAGGGGGGGGGGGGAACCCCCCCCCCCCCCCTTTTTTTCTTGTCCGGCCACGGCCGTGGCCGGCCGGACAAGGCGGCCGCTGTGGCCGTCTTCTCCGGCCACGGCCGCTGCCGTGGCGGCAGTGGCCTGGCCACGGTGGCCAGGCCACTGTAAAAAAAAAAAAAAAATTTCATAACAGGGGGGGGAAACCCCCCCCCCCCCCCCTTTTTTCTTGTCCGGCCACGGCCGTGGCCGCGGCCGGACAAGGCGGCCACGGCCGCTGTGGCCGTCTTCTCCGGCCACGGCCGCTGCATGGCCGGCAGTGGCCTGGCCACGGTGGCCAGGCCACTATCCAAAAAAAAAAAAAAAAATTTCTTAACAGGGGGGGGGAAACCCCCCCCCCCTTTTTTTCTTGTCCGGCCACGGCCGTGGCTGCTGGCCAGTGCCATGGCCGGCAGTGGCCTGGCCACGGTGGCCAGGCCACTGTCACAAAAAAAAAAATTGTTTATTATTTAATTTGCAATAATTAATTTAAGCAGAATGTTTATGCAATAGTATTTGTGCATTTGTACTTATTTACATTTGTTATGTCTTGATTATTTATATTCTGCTGCAAACTAAATGATGCATTAAATTATGTAATGCTAAATAAAAAGTCTTGTTGTAATATTATTTAATTTTCAGCAACAAATTAGTAGTTTCAATGATTTACATTTTAGTATTCGCAAACATTTGTATTTGACACAATAATCTTAAAAAGTTAGTGATTACATGTATAATTCACAAGAAGTTAAGAATAACAAGCATAAGTTCGATTGTCTTCGGACTTCCATAATCACAGCACTTTAACCTTTAGACCCGTTTGAGAATTTGTAAGCCTTAGTCTTGCAAATTCTCAAATTGTCCTGGTGGACAGTTTGGGAATATTTCTTGCGACATGTTAGTCTGCTAGTAATCATCGTGGGGTGAGATTTCGGTTTGTGCTCATACGTTCTCCTAGTGTGGCTTATATACCACACATTTAGGAGAACATATGGGGAAATGCTGCCGAAATTTCAATGTAACCGATCGATGATAATTAATAGCAGAATAACATATCACAAAAAATATTCTTGAATGGGATAGGGCCTTACCTTATAGACATGGAGTGAAGGTAGAATTATTTAAGACACTTGAATTCTTGTGAAGTCTCATGATTAAACGCACCGCCTTGCGGCCCGACCAAACTCAAGCCCTCCCATTAGCCATGAACCTGTGCATCGGTCCTTGCTAGCACGCCAAGGATCGTAGCCGTGGCTCGCCCTTGCATGGTAGGGTCCTTAGTTGCCTAAAAAAAATTGGTGTACTTATAAATGATTTAAATGGTTGTTATTAACCTTAGTTGTGACCAAGAAATAATTTAGTTATATATTTATTAATACTAATATAGTTTTATTTTGTGGTTTCATTTAATGATTTACCAGACTTTGTATAAGTCGGTCAAAAATGAGCGGGGCTCGCTCGTGGATGTATGCAAGGATAAAAGATGGCTTGCTGAATCCAGATTTTCTGAATGGATTGGAAGAATTTATCGCATTTGCATGTAGCCAACCTGAATGGATGGATGGCCCTAGGATTAGGTGCCCATGCAACTTCCACAGGTGTCAGAATAAAGCCTACAGAGATGTGGAAACTGTTAAGGTGCATTTGTGTAAGAAGGGGTTTGTTCCTGATTACTATGTTTGGTACTGTCATGGTGAACCAGAGGATATTCCAGCAGCTGTTATAGGCCAACAAGAGTCAATTCCCGTAGATGAACCATTTGTGAATTTAAACACATATGAACAAATGGTGATGAATGCATCGGGTAATGACTTCAATCAGAATACATTTATGGAAGAACCAAATCCAGAAGCACAAGCAATTTTATGATATGTTGCGTGCTGCAAATCAAGAATTGTATCCTGGGTGTGAGGGTCATTCCCAGTTCTCTACAGCTGCTCGAATGTTGAATATTAAGGCAGAACATCGATTATCAGAAAAGGCGTTCAATTCTGTAGCTGGGTTAATCAAAGAAATTTTGCCAAATGATAATGTTGCCGCAGACAGTTTTTACGCAACAAAGAAGTTGTTGCGTGGGCTTGGGCTCCCAGTTAATAAGATCGATTGTTGCTTGAACAATTGTATGATATTTTGGGGTGAAGACTCAGAGCTGAGATGGTGTAAGATTTGTGGGCAATCGAGGTTCAAAAACACCGAAGGAGGAGCCGGTACAAGTAGGAGGAAAAGTGTGCCTTACAAGAGGATGCATTACTTTCCTCTTACCCCACGCCTGCAGAGATTATACAGATCTGAGGCAACAGCTGCTGATATGAGATGGCATGCCGAACATGAATCTAAAGAGGATGAAATGCGGCATCCATCAGATTCAAAGGCTTGGAAGCATTTCAATGAAAATCATCCTGATTTCGCTGAAGATATAAGGAATGTGAGATTAGGTCTTTGTACCGATGGCTTCCAACCATTTGGTCAAGCGGGGCAACAGTATTCATGTTGGCCTGTGATACTGACTGTATATAACCTTCCTCCGTGGAAGTGCATGAAAGATACTGCAATGTTTTTAACCGTTTTGGTTCCAGGACCATCAAATCCAAAGGAAAAGATTGATGTCTTTCTGCAACCGTTGGTGGCCGAATTGAAAATGTTGTGGGAAACAGGAGTCGTAGCCTACGACATTTCTATGAAACAGAATTTCTTAATGAGAGCTGCTTTGATGTGGACAATAAGTGATTTTCCGGCATATGCAATGTTGTCTGGTTGGAGCACTGCTGGACGTCTGGCATGCCCTCATTGCATGTATGATTCGGATGCATTTACATTGCAGAAGAGTGGTAAGCAGTCATGGTTTGATAACCATAGGAAGTTCTTGCCCCCAAATCATCCTTACAGGCGTAACTTGATCGCCTTCCGGAAGAACAAAGCAGTCACAAAATTTGCCGAACCGGTTAGGTCCGGCACGGATCTATTTGATTCTATAGAGCATTTGGGGTTGATGTATGCATGGGAACCGGATGCAGATAGAATAAATGGCCGTATATGTAAAGAACATAACTGGAAGAAGCGAAGTATATTTTGGGATTTGCCTTATTGGAGCACAAATCTCATCCGGCACAACTTGGATGTTATGCATATCGAGAAAAATTTCTTTGATAACATATTTAACACGGTGCTAAACATCCCGGGAAAAACAAAAGATACTGCAAAGTCAAGAGAAGAACTTAATCAGTACTGCAGAAGAGGTGATTTGAGAAGGAGTGCCGATGGGACCTATCCTAAAGCATGTTACACTCTTGACAGAAATTCACGAGAAGTTTTATGTAACTGGCTTAGAGGGTTAAAATTTCCAGATGGTTATGCCTCAAATATCGGTAGGTGTGTGGACATGCATAAGCTCAAGTTGTTCGGCATGAAGAGTCACGACTGCCATGTTTTCATGCAACGGTTATTACCTATAGCTTTTCGTGAGTTGCTTCCGCAACATGTCTGGAAGGCAATTACGGAGCTCAGCTTATTCTTCAAGGAGTTATCTGCCGCAGTCATTACTTCTGCATCCATGGCAAGGCTTGAGGAGGAAATTCCAATTATTTTATGCAAGCTTGAGCGAATATTTCCTCCCAGTTTTTTTGACTCAATGGAGCATTTACGGTTCACTTGCCATACGAAGCGAGCATAGCTGGTCCCGTGCAGTATCGCTGGATGTATCCTTTCGAGAGGTAAATATATACATCATTAAGATATGTTGACATTTCAAATATTATTTCATTGCTTGAAAAATTCGTTAATTTTTTGTTGCAACTTTACATATAGGTATCTTAAGAAGTTAAAAAATAATGTGCGTAATAAGGCAAGGGTTGAAGGTTCTATATGCAATGCACACTTGGTCGAAGAAGTTTCAGCTTTTGCCTCACATTACTTTGAGGGTCACGTCCACACGAGGAGCCGAAATCATGGTCGTAACGATGACGTATGTGTGGACGAAGCAGAAGCTAATGACGGTAGAATATCAATTTTTAAAGCTATCGGCCGTTCATTTGGTGGGCAGAAGTCAAGAAATCTTAGCGATATGGAGTATAATGCAGCACATTATTACATCCTAATGAACTGTCGAGAAGTCGATCCATATATTGAGTAAGTGTATACTTCAATGCTAAATTGGAAATTTAAATTTAAATAATAATATACCATAATATTTAATTTCTAACATTAGTTTTCATCCTTTTCATCCCATAAGGATGTTTTGTGATAGACAACGACAGATGAATCCCGACATCAGTCAAGTTGCAATTGGGCAGAAATTAGAAACGGAGTTTGCTTACTGGTTTTATGAATTTGTGAGTAGTATCACTCAATCAATTTCGATAATGGCTATTATTTTTTGAATTGGATGTCAATAGCTTATTAATTTATAGGTCAACGGTCCATGGTCCACAACCGACAATATTTTCATTAAATGTCTATCGCAATGGCCATTGAAGACCGTAACAACCTCTACTGGCTATTTTGTAAATGGGTACAAATTTCAGATTGAACGATTAGCAGCTTCAAGAGGCACGCAGAACTGGGGCGTGTGTGTGAAAGGAGAAAGTGTTGGAGCAAATATGCAGGATTATTATGGAAAGTTAGTAGAGGTGGTTGAAGTTGAATATCCCGGTTGGCCTATGAAACGAACCGTATTGTTTCGTTGTGATTGGTTCGATCCGATAGTTCCTGTGGGCAAAAGGGTTCATAACGACTACAATTTGGTTGAAGTGAACCATCGACGAAGATTGCAGAAATATGACCCATTCATCCTTGCATCCCAAGCTCAGCAAGTCTTTTACTGCGGATATCCAAGTTTGCGCAACGACAAGCGAGATTGGTGGGCCGTTTCTAAAATCGTCCCACGTTCAACAATCGTATTAGAGGAGAGTTCATCAAGTCAATCAGCCGAGTGCCCTGCATTTCAAGAGGATGAGATGGAAATGCATGCAATTGAGGACGACACAAGGGCTCCTGAAACATCACTTAGAGATCCAAATGGTGATGTCCAAGAAATTGCGGATGCAAATGTTCGGTTTCCTTCCGATGATAATGAAACTGATTCGCAATCCGATACGGCATCGGATGTTGAACCAACATTTCACGAAACAAATGACACCGATTAAACATAGAGGTTTTTTAAAATTTAACTTTTTTTTATAAGTGTTAAATTCTTACATAGTCAATCATTAATCGTAATTTAATTGTGTGAATCTTTAGTATTTTCAGTATGACGGGCAGAGGTAGATCTACCGACGACAGACGGAGTGAGCAGAGACGTAGCCCTGCTACATCAGATCACATGAGCATCGGAGATGGAGAGTTTGGATCTCCAGCAGAGGCGCAGCCTTCGATCTCTCCAGCAGTATTACCATCCAGCCGATCGGCACAGACCTCCGAGAGTTCTTCCACCCTCGGCCGCACTGTACTTCGACTTGATGCTCAGGGGATGTAAGTATATACTAATTAAAAATATATGTTTATATTTTTAAGTCAATTACTTATAAACATGCATTTTTTTAACAGATTCATTGAGCAGCATCATGTATCCAGCCACATCAGCGCCGTATTTCATAGGCGTGCAGATCCCAGTGGCTACGATTGGCGCCACGTATCTCCAGCCACGAGGGAGTTTTATTTTTTTGAGTTTCAGGTAAACTTATTAAATATAATTTATCAGTGATATAAAATTTCTTAAACTTAATAAATTCATAGACTAACTGTTTATTTTAATGCAGAAAAAGTTTACGTGGGATCCTGCCAGCCATGATGCCATTAGGGCAGCATGGGAGGCTCTGACGCGACGCCGATACTCCAACATGCTTCATCGTTGGAGGTCATCGGGTCAGCGTCCTGCGCACGTGCCAGAGGGTATTTGGCACGAGTGGCAGCAGGCCTGGGAGTCCGATGGCTGGCGCAGGAGGTCCGCATCAGCCAGCACGAACCGCCGATCTGAGAAGGGCGGTCCTGGCACGGGTCTCGCCCATCATACTTCGGGCTCCATTTCGATTCAGAAGCACAGACGGCGTATGGTAAGAAAACATAAATATTTTAATTACTATTTTAGTTATTTATAAATATTTATATTAATATCATTTTTTTATTGTTATAGTCTGAGCAGGAGGGCGTAGATCCTGGTGAGTTTCGTCTATTCAGGGTGACACACACCAGGAGGGACGGTTCCTGGGTCGATATGCGATCACGAAAGGTTGCGGTAAGAAATTAGATATATGTAGTATCTGTTTAATTTTTAAAATTTTATTTCGAGAAATTTATTAACTCATTTATTGTTGATTTCATAATTTCAAGACACGAGTCGAGGAGCTTCGCTCCTAGGCATCGCAGGTCGACTCTACTGATGGGGAGATGCCCGTCGAACTCTCAGCAGAGGAGAGTCGGCGTGTGTTTTTGGAGGCTGTTGGTGCCCATCCACGAGACCGCAAGGTCTATGGTCTGGGCACTAGAGCTTCTACATTTTTTTCCCATCAGACCTCCAGCTCGTGAGTTCCTGGTGATCTTCCTCCCGAGCGTTTACAGGACCTTCGCAGATCTATTGCAGAGGAGGTTCGCCAGGAGGTCGAGCAGGATTTTGAGGATCGTATGCGAGGCTAGGATCAGGAGGTTGCAGACATGCGAGATGAGATGCATTATTTGCGGGATATGGTTAGACGCTTATTGCAGAGTCTTCAGCCTCCACAGCCTCCACGTGATCGCCCAGATTCTTGATGTATTTTTCTTTTCTTTTTTATGTTGTAAAAACTTCAAAATTTTAATATATAAATTATTTTTAGAAATTTATTATTGTTTGGATTGAGTGAAAAATGTTTGTATCAATTTTTAGATTTAGCGAAATTGTATTAACCGTTTTAATTTTTAATTTTTTATATTTTTTTAAAAAAAAATTTGCGACGCATTAGCGACTGAAATTGCATCGCTAATATTTTTAAAATATTATTATTAAATATTGCGATGCAATGATCTGGCATCGTAATAATTTAAAAATAAATTTAATAACGATGCATTAGCGACTATAATTGCGTCGCTATTTATCTTAAAAATTTTTAATAAATATTGCGACGCAATACGTCGCAATATTTTAAAATAATTTTTATTTGCGACGCATTAGCGACTCAAATTGCGTCGCTATTATACCAAAATATTATTATTAAATATTG
The DNA here is from genome assembly GCA_900491605.1 of Calamus simplicifolius. Classification (NCBI taxonomy): domain Eukaryota; kingdom Viridiplantae; phylum Streptophyta; class Magnoliopsida; order Arecales; family Arecaceae; genus Calamus; species Calamus simplicifolius. The sequence continues at coordinate 112,695 of UESW01002383.1, forward strand.
CGACGCATCTGGATGCGTCGCAATATTGCCAGTTATGCCAGTTTCATCGACGTCGTTATGTCAAGTGTTTCATCTCTGCCACTCATTACGTTGGTTACAAACTTGGCCCAGCCCACACCATCTGAGCGTTAGAAAAAGTCTTCCTGCATCCCTTGCAGGCACACGCTCACTACAAGAAAATACTGAAATAGCGACGCAAATTTAGCGACGCATTCTTGTGTCGCTAAATTACGACAAATTGCGACGCCTCCGCGACAACAAAAAATTGCGACTCGATTAGCGACGCATTAGCGACACAATAAACTAGATAATCAAAAAAATTTAATTTTTTAATTTAGCGACATAAATAATGCGTCGCAATATTTTTAAAATTAAATTTTATAAAATATATTTATGAAATAAAAATATTACGACGCAACCAAATGCGTCGCAATGTTTTTAAAAAAATTAATTATGTTAAACAGCGACGCAATAGCGACGTAATAAACCAAAAAATTAAAAAAATAAATTTTAATTTAGCGATGCAAGTATTGCATCGTAATTATTTTAAATTAAATTAAATTATATAAAATATAATTATGAAATAAAAATATTGCGACGCAATTCAGTGCGTCGCAATATTTTTAAAAAATTGATTATGTTAAATAGCGATGCAATAGCGATGCAATAAAATAAAAAATTAATAAAAATAATTTTTTATTTAGCGACGCAAGTATTGTGTCGTAATATTTTTAAAAAATAAATTTTATAAAAAAATTAAAAGTAATTATGAAATAAAAATATTGCGACGCATTTGATTGCGTCGCAATATTTTAAAAAAAATTAATTATGTTAAGTAGCGACGCAATAAATCAAAAAATTAAAAAATTAATTTTTAATTTTACGACGCAAATAATGTGTCGCAATATTTTTTTTAAAAAAATAAATTTTATAAAATATAATTAAAAGATAAAAAAATTAAAAATAAAACATTGCGATGCAATGAAATGCATCGCAATTATTTTAAAAAATTAATTTTGGTACATGCGTCGGATCGATCGTCGCCGATTGGGATCACGGCTTGGATCGATCGCAACCGTCGGATCGTCGCTGATCGGATCGATCGCGACGGTCCGAGATCAATCATCGCCGATCGGGATCTTGGCTTGGATCGATCGCAATCGTCGGATCATCGCTGATCGGATCGATCGCAACGGTCCGAGATGGGTCGTAGTCGACCGGGATCATGGCTTGGATCGATCGCAACCGTCGAATCATAGCCAATCGGATCGATCGCAACAGTCCGAGATCGATCGTTGCTGATTGGGATCACGACTTGGATCGATCGCAACCGTCGGATCGTTGCCGATCGGAGCGATCGCAATGGCCCGAGATCGATCTTCGTCGATCGGATTAGGGCTTGGATCGATCGCAACCGTCGGATCATCGCCTATCGAACCGATCACAAAGGTCCGAGATCGATCGTCGCCGATCGGGATCATGGCTTGGATCTATCGCAACCATCGGATCGTTGCCGATCGGATCGATTGCGACGGTCCGAGATCGATCGTCGTTGATCAGAATAAGCTTGGATCGATCGCAACCGTCGGATCGTCACCGATTGGATCGATCACTACGGTCCGAGATCGATCGTCGCCGATTGGGATCACGGCTTGGATCGATCGCAACCGTCGGATCGTTGCCTATCGGACCGATCGCAACGGTCCAAGATCGATCGTTGCCGATCGGGATCAGGGCTTGGATCGATCACAACCATCGGATCGTCACCGATCGGATCGATCGCGATGGTCCATATCGATCGTCGTTGATCGGATCACTGCTTGGATCGATTGCAACTGTTGGATCGTCGCCGATTGGATCGATCGCTATGGTCGGAGATCGGTCGTCGCTGATCGGGATCAGGGCTTGGATCGACGCAACCATCGGATCGATCGCGACGGTCCAAGATCGGTCGTCGTCGATCGGGATCAGGGCTTGGATCAATCGTAACCATCGGATCATCGCCGATCGGATCGATCGCGATGGTCCGAGATCGATCGTCACCGATCGAGATCATGGCTTGGATCGATCGCAACCGTCGGATTATCGCTGATCGGATCGATCGCAATGGTCCGAGATCGATCGTCGCCGACCGGGATTAGGGCTTGGATCGATCGTAACCATCAGATCGCCAATCGGATCGATCATGACCGGTCGGAGATCGGTCATCGTCGATCGGGATCAGGGCTTGGATCGATTGCAACCGTCAGATCATCGCCCATCAGACCGATCGCAACGGTCCGAGATCGGTCGTCGCTGACTGGGATCACGGCTTGGATCGATTGCAACCGTCGAATCATAGCCGATTGGATCGATAGCAACGGTCCAAGATCGATCGTCACCGATCAGGATCACGGCTTGGATCGATCACAACCGTCGGATCATTGCCGATCGGAGCAATCGCAACGGTCCAAGATTGATTGTCGTCGATCGGGATTAGGGCTTGGATCGATCGCGACCGTCAAATCATCGCCGATCGAACCGATTGCAACGGTCCGAGCTCAATCATCGCCAATTGGGATCATGGCTTGGATCTATTGCATCCGTTGGATCGTTGCCGATCGGATCGATCGCGATGGTCCGAGATTGATCATCGCTGATCGGGATCACAGCTTGGATTGATCTCAACCGTCGGATCGTCACCGATCGGATCAATCGTGACAGTCCGAGATCAGTCGTCGGCGATCGGGATCAGGGCTTGGATCGATCGCAACCGTCGGATCGTCACCGATTGGATCGATCGCGACGGTTCGAGATCGGTCGTTGGCAATCGGGATCAGGGCTTGGATCGATCGCAACCATCGGATCATCGCCGATTGGACCGATCGCGATGGTCCAAGATCGATCGTCGCCGATCGGGATCACAGCTTGGATCGATCGCAACCGTCGGATCATCGCCGATCGACCAATTGCGGCGGTCCGAGATCGTTCATCGACGATCGGGATCAGGGCTTGGATCAATCGCAACCATCGGATCGTCGCCGATCGGATCCATCGCGACGGTCCGAGATCGATCGTCACCGATCGAGATCATGGCTTGGATCGATCGCAACCGTCGGATTGTCGCTGATCGAACCGATCGCAATGGTCCGAGATCGATCGTCGCCGATCGGGATTAGGGCTTGGATCGATCGCAACCATCAGATCATCGCCGATCGGATCGATCACGACCAGTCGGAGATCGGTCATCGTTGATCGGGATCAGGGCTTGGATCGATTGCAACCGTCGGATTGTCGCCGATCGGATCTATCGCAATGGTCCAAGATCTATTGTCATCAATCGGGATCAGGGCTTGGATCGATCGCAACCGTCGGATCGTCGCCGATCGGATCGATCGCGACGGTCCGAGATCGGTCGTCGCCATTTGGGATCACGACTTGGATCGATCGCAACCATCGATCGTCGCTGATTGGATCAATCGCGACTGTCCGAGATCGATCATCGCCGATCGGGATCATGGCTTGAATCGATCGCAACCGTCGGATCATCGCCGATCGGATTGATCGCGACGGTCCAAGATCGATCGTCGCTGATCGGGATCAGGGCTTGGATCGATCGCAATGATTTTAAGAAAAAATAATTTTTATCAAATATAATTATCAAATAAAAATATTGCGACGCAAATCAGTGCGTCGCAAATATTTTTTAAAAATAAATTATGTTAAATAGCGACGCATTAGCGACGCAATAAACCAAAAATTAAAAAAAATAAATTTTAATTTTGCGACGCATATTTTGCGTTGCAATATTTTTTAAAAAAAGAAATTAAAAAAATTAAGAATAAAACATTGCGACGCAACCATATGCATCGCAATGATTTTAAGAAAAAGTAATTTTTATCAAATATAATTATCAAATAGAAATATTACGATGCAAATCTATGCGTCGCAAATATTTTTTAAAAAAATTAAATTATGTTAAATAGCGACGCATTAGCGATGCAATAAACCAGAAAATTTTAAAAAATAAATTTTAATTTTGCGACGCATCTATTGCGTCGCACTATTTTTTAAAAAATAAATGTTATAAAAAATTAAAAATAAAACATTGTGATGCAACTATATGCGTCGCAATTATTTAAATTTTTTTTTTATCAAATATAATTATGAAATAAAAATATTGCGACGCAAAACATCACGTCGCAAAGTTTTAAAAAAATTAAATTACATTAAATAGCGACGCAATAAACTAAAAATTAAAAAAAAATAATTATTAACTTTACGACGCATCTATTGCGTCTCAAAGTTTTTTTTTTAAATAAATGTTATACAAATTTTAAAAATAAAATATTATGACGCAACCATATGCGTCGCAATTATTTTCAGAAAAAATAATTTTTATCAAATATAATTATCAAATAAAAAAATGGCGATGCATTTTCCCTGAAAATAAAAAAAAATTTCTGCGATCATTGCCGCCAAACTAGCGACTCATTAGCGATGCAATTATTTGCGTTGCTATGTTTTCCAAAAATAATAAAAAAAGATAAATTAGCGATAGATTAGCGATGCATAATTGCGTCGCTAATCTATAATAAATTTAAAAAAAATAGCGAGGGTTTAGCGATGCAAAATTGCATTGCTAAACCCTAGTATATAATCTGAGTCGCGCCCGGCCCCCCCTGGCCTCTTCTTCTTCCTCTTCTAACCCTAATCCGCGCCGTCCCCCTCCTCTGCCTCCCCCCGTCCTCTCCCCGGCGTAAGGAGCCACTAACGGCAGACCCCTCGGCGAGGTAAGCCCCCCTCCCCCACTCCCCCCCCCCACCCTCCCGTAGATGACGGCCACGGCCGCCGCCGTGGCCGGCGGTGGCCTAGCCACGGTGGCCAGGCCACTGTTTAAATAAAAATATATTTTTTGGGTGGTGGGGTTTTTCCCCCACCCCCCGCCCTCCCGTTTCTGTGAGGCCACGGCCACGGCGGCGACCGTGGCTGTAGACGACGGCCATGGCTGCCGCCGTGGCCGGCGGTGGCCAGGCCACCGTTTAAAAAAAAAAAAATTTGGGTGGTGGGGTTTTTCCCCCACCCGCCCGCCCTCCCATTTCCGTAAGGCCATAGCCACTGCGGCGGCCGTGGCCGTCGTCTCAGGCCACGGCCACGGCGCGGCGTGGCCATCGTCTTAGGCCACGGCCGGCCGTGGCCTTAGACGACGGCCACGATCACCGCCGTGGCCGGCGGTGGCCTGGCCACGGTGGCCAGGCCACCGTTAAAAAAAAATTATTGGGGTGGGGTTTTTCCCCCACCCCTGTCGTGGCCTGTTTTTTTAAAAAATTATTGGGGTGTGGTTTTTCCCCAACCCCTGAGGCGCCGGCCACGGCGGCCAGGCCACCGTTTAAAAAAAAAATAAAAATGGGGTGGAGTTTTTCCCCACCCCTGAGGGGCCGACCACGTTGGTGGCCGTGGCTGGCAGTGGCTTGGCCACGGTGGCCACGCCACCGTTTAAAAAAAATAGTAATTACATAATAATGGTTTTGCATTCATATTTTAAACCATTAGATGTAGAATTTGAATTAAAATGTTCAGCTTATGCATCAAGTTGGAAAAATTGATGTTATTAATTTAAACAATCCATTTTTTGATCACTTAATGAGGTTAAAAGTATCTAAATCTTATAATTTTTTATGTATAAATATTTAGAAATAGTAACATCATATTCAATGATTTAGATTATTAATGATCATCATTATTTAATTAAAAAAATATTGTTATGTTTATGTTTCATTTCCAATAACATGTTTTAGACTACTATTGTCACTCTTAGTTAAGGGTTAAAAAAGACCTAATTCTATTATTAGGGTTTCTTTAAAGCTATTTATGCAATAATATATGTGCATTTATAGTTATTTACAATTGTTATGTCTTGATTATTTACATTCTGCTTCAAATTGAATGATGCATTAAATTATGTAATGCTAGAATGAAAGTCTTGTTGTAGTTTTATTTAATTTTCAGCAACAATTTAGCAGGTTCAATGATTTATATTTTAGACTTCACAAACATTTATATTGGACATAATAATCTTAAGAAGTCAGTTATATATAGAACACTATTCCTATATATGTATAATTGACAAGAATTTATGAATAACAAGCATAAGTTCGATTGTCTTCGGATTTCATATTATTAATCACAGCACTATAACCTTTAGACCCGTTTGAGAATTTGTAAGACTTAATCTTGCAAATTCTCAAATTATCCTGGTGGATAGTTTGAGAATATTTTTTGCGATATGTTAGTCTGCTATTAATCATCGTTGGTTGAGATTGCGGTTTGTATTTGCTCATGCGTTCTCCTAGTGTGGCATATATACCACACATTTAGGAGAACATATGGGGAAATGCTGCTGAAATTTCAACGTAAACCATCGATGATAATTAATAGCAGAATAACATATCACAAAAAATATTCTTGAATGGGATAGGGCCTCACCTTTTAGACATGGAGTGAAGGTGGAATTAATTTAGGACACTTGATTGCTTGTGAAGTCCGATGATTGAACGGACTGCATTGCGGCCCGGCCCGAACCCAATCCCTAGCATTATGCCTGGCATGAACCTGTGCCTCGGTCCTTGCTAGCACGTGGCAAGGATCGTAGTCGTGGCCCGGCCTTGTAGGGTAGGGACCTTAGTTGTGTAAAAGAAAATTGGTTTAGTTATAAATGATTTAAGTAGTTGTTATTTTCCTTAGTTGAGTAAAAGAAATAATTTAGTTATATATGTACTAATGCTAATATAGTTTTATATTATGGTTTCCTTTAATGGTATACCAGAAATTGTATAAGTCGGTCAAAAATGAGCGGGGCTCGCTCGTGGATGTATGCAAGGATAAAAGATGGCTTGCTTAATCCAGATTTCTGAATGGATTGGAAGAATTTATCGCATTTGCATGTAGCCAACCTAAATGGATGGATGGGCCTAGGATTAGGTGCCCATTCAACTTCCACAGGTGTCAGAATAAAGCCTACAGAGATGTTGAAACTGTTAAGGTGCATTTGTGTAAAAAGGGGTTTGTTCTTGATTACGATGTTTGGTACTGTCATGGTGAACCGAAGGAAATTCCGGTAGCTGTTACAAGCCAACAAGTGTCAATTCCCGAAGATGAACCATTTGTGAATTTAAACACATATGAAGAAATGGTGATGAATGCATCGGGTAATGAATTCAATCAGAATACATTTATGGAAGAACCAAATCCAGATGCACAACAATTTTATGATATGTTGCGTGCTGCAAATCAAGAATTGTATCCTGGTTGTGAGGGTCATTCCCAGTTGTCTACGGCTGCTCGGTTGTTGAATATTAAGGCAGAACATCGATTATCAGAAAAGGCGTTTAATTCTGTAGCTGGGTTAATCAAGGAAATTTTGCCAAATGATAATGTTGTAGCAGACAATTTTTACTTAACGATGAAGTTGTTGCGTGGGCTTGGGCTCCCGGTTAATAAGATCGATTGTTGCTTGAACAATTGTATAATATATTGGGGTGAAGACTCAGAGCTGAGATGGTGTAAGATTTATGGGTAATCGAGGTACAAAAATGGCGAAGGGGGAGCTAGTACAAGTAGGAGGAAAAGTGTTCCTTACAAGAGGATGCATTACTTTCTTCCTACTCCATGTCTGCAGAGATTATACAGATATGAGGCTATAGCTGCTGATATGAAATGGCATGCCGAACATGAATCCAAAGAGGATGAAATGCGGCATCCATCAGATTCAAAAACTTGGAAGCATTTCAATGAAAATCATCCTGATTTCGCTGAAGATATAAGGAATGTGAGATTAGGTCTTTGTACCGATGGCTTCCAACCATTCGGTCAAGCGGGGCAACAATATTCATGTTGGCCTGTGATACTGACTGTATATAACCTTCCTCCATGGAAGTGCATGAAAGATACTGCAATGTTTTTGATAGTTTTGGTTCCAGGACCATCAAATCCAAAGGAAAAGATTGATGTCTTCCTGCAACCGTTGGTGGCCGAATTGAAAATGTTGTGGGAAACAGGAGTCGTAGCCTACGTCATTTCTATGAAACAAAATTTCATCATGAGAGCTGCTTTGATGTGGACAATAAGTGACTTCCCGGCATATGCAATGTTGTCTGGTTGGAGCACTGCTGGACGTCTGGCATGCCCTTATTGCATGTATGATTCGGATGCATTTACATTGCAGAAGAGTGGTAAGCAGTCATGGTTTGATAGCTATAGAAGTTCTTGCCCCCAAATCATCCTTACAGGCGTAACTTGATCGCTTTCTGGAAGAACAAAGCAGTCACAAAATTTACCGAACCGGTTAGGTCCGGCACGGATATATTTGATACTATAGAGCATTTGGGGTTGAGGTATGCTTGGGAACCAGATGCAGATAGAATAAATGGCCGTATATGTAAAGAACATAACTGGAAGAAGCGGAGTATATTTTGGGATTTGCCTTATTGGAGCACAAATCTCATCCGGCACAACTTGGATGTTATGCATATCGAGAAAAATTTCTTTGATAACATATTTAACACGGTGCTAAACATCCCGGGAAAAACCAAAGACACTGCAAAGTCAAGAGAAGAACTTAATCAGTATTGCAGAAGAGGTGATTTGAGGCGGAGTGTGACGGGACCTATCCTAAAGCCTGTTACACTCTTGACAGAAATTCACGAGAAGTTTTATGTAACTGGCTTAGAGGGTTAAAATTTCCAGATGGTTATGCCTCAAATATCGGTAGGTGTGTGGACATGCATAAGCTCAAGTTGTTCGGCATGAAAAGTCACGACTACCATGTTTTCATGCAACGGTTATTGCCTATAGCTTTTCGTGAGTTGCTTCCGCAACATGTCTGGAAGGCATTGACGGAGATCAGCTTGTTCTTCAAGGAGTTATCTGCCGCAGTCATTACTTCTGCATCCATAGCAAGGCTTGAGGAGGAAATTCCAATTATTTTATGCAAGCTTGAGCGAATATTTCCTTCAAGTTTTTTTTGACTCAATAGAGCATTTACCAGTTCACTTGCCATACGAAGCACGTATAGCTGGTCTCGTGCAGTATCGCTGGATGTATCCTTTCGAGAGTTAAACACCCAAATCAGTTATACATGTTGACATTTCAAATATTATTTTATTTATGTGAGGAAGTTGGTTTATTTATATTTTCAACTTTATATAGGTATCTTAAGAAGTTAAAAAATAATGTGCGGAATAAGGTAAGGGTTGAAGGTTCTATATGCAATGCACACTTGGTTGAAGAAGTTTCAGCTTTTGCCTCGCATTACTTTGAGGGTCATGTTCATACGAGGACCCGCAATCTTGGTCGTAACTGTTGGCCCAGATGGCAACCCAAGAGGGGGGGGGGTGAATTGGGTACTTTAAAAATTAAGCCTTTTAAAACAATTTAAACTATTGATGAGAGGATATACACAATTAATTCAAGTTAAAGCACAATAGCAAGAGAGAGAGAGATAAATAAACACGGCAAACACAAAGATTTTATAGTGGTTCGGTGTATCCAACACCTACGTCCACTCCCAAGCTCCACTTGGGTCCACACTATAATCTCCTCGATTACAGTCGAGTTGTTTTACAAGCTCACAACCCAAACTTGTTGTTTTCCCGGGATCACAACGAACCCAGCCGGTTTTACACGGGCTCACCAGTACAAAACCCAACACACAAGCTATCCTTAGCTTGTGCCGAGGTAAACTACCTCCACTAATTCAATCCACTGATTGAATTAGCAAACAACAAGATAAAAATGAGTTTAGTACAAAACAGCTCCTTTTGAGCAGATATTTCAAAATAAAAGCAAAGTTTAGAAGGGCCTGTTTAGATTCGATTTGAGTGCAGGCTTTTCTTCTTTTCTTCTTTTCCTCAACTCCTTTGAAGTGTGGAATCGGGCCTCAGCTCAGATTCTTCACGGATTGAATGTTGGAGTTAATTTGAACTTATTCTCCCTTTCTTTGAATGTTAAAAATCTCTTGATTTGATCTTGAATGGCTCTTGGATTTTCTTCTAGACTTTCTTGGATTGATGAACTTGAGCACAGATGAAGTCTCCTTTGATTTCACTCCTTCTCTTTCACTCTATTTTTGAATCTAGGATTTTTCAAATGACTCTGTTTTTCCTCTTTCTGAAAGATTTTTCTTTTTCTCTCTTGATCTATATATGTATTTATTTTTTGATTTGAAAACGGCCTCTCTATTTATAGACTCTGCAAAAATATAGCCGTTAGAAACAAAGAAATATAGCCGTTATTGAAAAATATTACCGTTGGCGCTGAGTTGGCATACAGAAAAAGTCACGCCCAGATTTGTTGGAGTCGGCTCCAACTTTAGGCGAGTCGGCTCGAAGACGCGATGCCAAAAATAGAAACATTCAGATAGTTAAGGGGTCGACTCAAGAAAAATAAGGTGTCGGCTCCTGACAGTCGGGGGTCGACTCATGAAAAGCAAGGGGTCGACTCGAGAAGTGCTCAGAAAAATAACTCTCTGGAGTCTGAGCAGAGTCGACTCTTACAGTCATGGAGTCGGCTCGACAAATCGGGGGTCGACTCTTGAAATCACAAGGGTCGACTCAAGAAAATCAGGAATCTCTGTATACTGAGTGGAGTCGACTCTGAAACTCTAGAGTCGGCTCCGGAACGTATCAAAAATCAGAGAATTTTCTGATTGACTTTGAAATTCGTTCCAGATTAATTTTAAATCAATTTTTGACTTGAATATAATAAATTTGACATTAAGAATCAATTCAAGATATGTTCCAAAAACTCATTGATTGAAATATGAAGTATAAAAATTTCTTTTTGAAAGCTTAAACATGGAGCTTGAAGCTACTTTCCAATTGATTATAGTCATACTTAACATACTCATTGATTATGAGAAATAAATTCATTGCTCATGTAAATAAATTCATTGCATCTTTTAATATACTCATGGCTTTTGGTAATCATCAAAATCAATAAAATTGGGGCAACAATTTCTCAACAATCTCCCCAACAATCTTCCCCTTTTTGATGATGACAAAAACATTGAGTATATGCATGATTAATTGAAGAATTTATTTAATTTTCATAGTTAGGCCTCCCCTGAATGAGGTAGCTCCCCCTATGAAACTCAAATAAATATCCCATTCATTCAATTTAAACTCATACACAGTTTAATGTCAAATTCAGCATTTTCATCTAAATTGCTTTTTCATTCATTCTCTGTATGTGTAATGTTTAATTATTACTCCCTTCTCTCCCCCATTCAATTATTTATTATATGCATATACAATAACATTCGTTTAATTTCTCCATGCATATACAGTCATGTATAAAACTCTCCCCCTTTTTTGTTATCAACAAAAAGGTAGAGAAGCATCAAACACAATCACATTCACGATTTAAGATATGCTTTAACATGAACTGAGATTCATTGATAAATAAGAGAAGTACATTCAAACTCAAACTTCATTGAACATTCAAAACTAACTTTTCATTACTTCATTATATCAAAATGTAAATCATAATATAAATTTCATTACATTGCAAAAACTAAACATCCATTACATCAAAAATGTGTCCTTACAATTCTTGTTAAGTGATCTACGATGTTCTTCATTCCATCAGTTTGAAGCTTGACATATTCTTTCAGTCTTTCGTCCATAAAAGTACAAGCAGTTAAAATCTTGTCTTGAAGCTCGGCATTGCACTTTGCATAAGTCTTACCATCTCCACAAATGTCTTTAAGTTCTTCAAAAATATTCTTTAAATCACCACTTAAAGACTCAGTAGAGGAGCTAAGAGTAGATTCAATCTTGGTAATTCGATCTTCTAATGAATAGAGAGTTTCTTTAAGATTCATGAATTTACTGTCAAACTCAGTCTTCATTCTATCCTCTTGAGCATCAAGAAGACTCTTGAGCTGCTCTAACTGAAGATCCGAAAAACCAACTAATGAAGAAGATGGCTGATCAAACATTGGAGCAGGAGAAGGGGCTGGAACTGGAACAGAAGAACTAGGAGGCACAGGTGATGAATGTCTAACAGAAGGTCCAGGTGCCTCAACATCAGCGGCTCTATCTTCCAACTGATTTTTCTTTCCCATCTACCATCTTTCTTCACAAATCCCATCCTATGAATAGTAGCCAAGCTATAGTAATCAGTGTGTCTCAAATTTCTCAATGGCTCACTATCGGAAATAATTATCCCTTGGCTTTGAAAAATCTTAGTTAATATCATGCCATAGGGTAGACTTGATTTCTTCTTGCTCCACAGTCAGCTATGTACCAAATTATCATATTCGGAAGATTGATAGGTCTCCCAGCCACTACAACATCCATAACAAAAATGTCTCTCTCAGATACATAATCAAACCTCCCAGTCTTAGGGAACAGAATCCTACTGCATATGTTATGGAGAAGCCTTAATTCCAAAGATAGTTGATTTGCTTGGACTTCTTCAAAACCAACAATTTCTTTATTTAACAATCTTGATAAAGCCGGGCTCCTATCATCAGGTGAAAATGTAGAAGGACCAGACACTGAAAGATCCAAAAGTCTTGAGAGTATATCCACTGTGACATTTATCCTATTTCCTCTAATCAAGCTGACCAATCCATTATCTCCTCTTGACAAATTTTTATAAAACTCTTTAACCAAGGCGGGGTAGGTTGGGCAATCTAATGAACACATTTTCTCCCATCCCATTTCAATTAATTGTCTTCCTACAAGAAAACCCTCCGCCTCAAATAGCTCAAAATCCACCTTTCTCCGGTTGTAATAATTCTATCGGCTAGGCGGTCTACCTGAGAGGTGGCCGCAGCAGGAGAAGCACTCGGGGTTGAAGAGGACGAGGTGGAATCCATGCTCGGAGACGGTTCGCGAGCGGACGCCTCACCGTCTTCTTCCTCTTCATCCCGGCCGCTCCAAGGCTAGAACCACGGGTTTTAGGTGCCATTGATTTAGTGGAAAGGTTAATCAAGGGTTTCTAAGGATTTGGTAGGTTGGAAAAATCTTTGGAGAGAGATTTTGATTGATTTGAGAAGATAGAAATGAACGAGGGGTCGACTCTGCCCTAGAAAAATCGACCTGGGACCACTTCGAGTCGGCTCCCGCAAAGTGTGGAGTCGACTCCGGGTAGTCACAGAAACCTAACCCGAAGTGGAGTCGACTCGCACAGAGATGGGGTCGGCTCCAGAGTTTCAGCAGAAACATGGAGTCGACTCCGATACTGATCGAGTCGGCTCCGAGACCATTTCAGAGCAAAAACATAAAGTTTCAGAGAATCTGAAATGTGTCCGGACATTGATCATAGAAATTGATAAAAAATCATTGGATTTTAATAGATCAATTAGATATGAATTCTAGATAAGATTTCCTTAAAGATCAGGGATTTGAAAGAATTTTAGATAAAATTTCCTTAAAATCAAAGGATAGAAAGAGTTCTAGATAATTTTTCTTAGGGGTTTAAAATTCATTCTAATGGATCACAAATCCCTAACTCTCCTCTAAGATAACAGAATCTTTCTTCACTCAAGGGTTTTGTAAATATATCTGCTAATTGATCTTCAGTATTAACATAATCAAGACATATTTCTCCATTAGTTACATGTTCTCTAATAAAATGATATCTAATTTCTATGTGTTTTGTCCTAGAATGTTGAATTGGATTTTTTGTTAGATTAATTGCACTTGTATTGTCACATTTTATAGGTGTTTTGTCAAGTGTGATACCATAGTCTTCAAGTTGTCGCTTAATCCATAGGATTTGAGCACAGCAACTTCCAGCTGCAACATATTCAGCTTCAGTAGTTGATAATGCAACTGAATTTTGCTTTTTGCTAAACCATGAGATTAAGTTACTTCCTAAGAATTGGCATGCACCACTTGTGCTTTTCCTATCTAACTTACATCCAGCATAATCAGAATCAGAATATGCAATTAAGTTCAATGTTGAGTCTCTAGAATACCATAAACCTACATTTTTTGTTCCATTTAAGTATCTTAATATTCTTTTAACAGCAGTTAAGTGAGATTCTTTAGGTTCTGATTGAAATCTAGCACATAGACAAACAGAGAACATTATATCAGGTCTACTAGCAGTTAAGTAGAGTAGAGATCCGATTATACCTCGATAATACTTTTGATCAACTTTCTTACCTTCCTCATCTTTGTCTAACTTGCATGAAGGACTCATTGGAGTTCCAAGGGGTTTTATTGAATCCATACCAAACTTTTTGAGTAGTTCCTTCGTGTACTTGGTTTGGTTGATGAAAATCCCTTCCTTTTCTTGTTTGATTTGGAGTCCAAGGAAGAAGTTGAGTTCTCCCATCATGCTCATTTCAAACTCACCCTGCATCAACTTAGCAAATTCTTGACATAGAAGATTGTTAGTAGCACCAAAAATAATATCATCAACATATATTTGAACTACTAATAAATCTTTACTTTTCTTTTCAAAAATAATGTTTTATCTACATTTCCTCTTATAAAATCATTTTCAATTAAGAATTTACTTAATCTATCATACCATGCTCTAGGTGCTTGTTTCAAACCATATAATGCTTTGTGCAATTTAAAAACGTGATTTGAAAATTCATGATCTTCAAAACCTGGTGGTTGTTCTACATACACTTCTTCATTTATAAATCCATTTAAAAAAGCACTCTTTACATCCATTTGAAATAAGTTGAAATTCATGTGACATGCAAATGCAAGTAATAGTCTAATGGCTTCTAATCTAGCTACTGGTGCAAAGGTTTCATCAAAATCAATACCTTCTTCTTGATTATATCCTTTTGCAACTAATCTAGCTTTGTTTCTAATTACTATGCCATTTTCATCTAGTTTATTTCTAAATACCCATTTTGATCCTATAACAGAATGATCTTTAGGTCTTTCTACTAATGTCCATACATTATTTCTAGTAAATTGATTTAATTCTTCTTGCATAGCTAACATCCAATTATTATCTTTTTCAGCTTCTTCAATAGTTTTAGGTTCAATTTGTGATACAAATGCAAGATGATTACTAATATTTCTCATAGATGATCTAGTTCTTATTCCTTGAGATGGATCACCTATAATCAATTCCTTAGGGTGACTATAAGCGTATCTCCAATCTCTAGGAAGATCTATATCATTATGATTAGTGTTAGTTCATCATCCTTAGGTGAATCATTATCTTTAGCCTCTTGCTCATGATCTGAAGATACATCAATATTTAATTTTTCAAGATCTTTCTCAATTATGTTTGTATCTTCCTCATCATCAAACTTTTCGGAACTAGTTGCTAAAGATTCATCAAAAACTACATGAATGGATTCTTCAACAATTAAAGTTTTCTTGTTAAATACTCTATATGCTTTACTAGTTGTTGAATATCCTAAGAATATTCCTTCATCAGATTTAGCATCAAATTTGCCTAAATTATTTTTACCATTATTATGAACAAAACATTTACAACCAAATGCATGAAAATATCTAATATTAGGTTTTCTGTTTTGCCATAGTTCATAAGGTGTTTTCTTAAGTATTGGTCTTATTAGGGCTCTATTTAAAATGTAACATGCCGTGTTTATAGCTTCCGCCCAAAAGTACTTTGGTAGGTTGCTTTCACATAGCATGGTACGGGCCATGTCTTCTAAAGTCCTGTTTTTCCTTTCTACAACACCATTTTGTTGTGGGGTCCTAGGTGCAGAAAAATTATGATTAATACCATTTTCAGCACAAAAATTTTCAAATAGGTGATTTTCAAATTCAGTTCCATGATCACTTCTTAGAGACACTATGGTAGTGTTTTTCTCATTTGTGACTTTCTTAAAGAATTTCAGGAATATCGAGAAAGTCTCATCTTTGTGAGCTAACAACAATACCCAAGTGTATCTAGAGTAATCATCTACAATCACAAGACCATATTTCTTTCCTCCTAGACTTGTGGTTCTAGTTGGTCCAAAAAGGTCCATGTGAAGTAGCTCTAATGGCCTAGAAGTTGAAACAACATTTTTAGATTTGAAAGAACTTCTTGTTTGTTTTCCAAATTGACATGCATCACATATTTTGTTGTTTTCAAAATCTATTTTAGGTAACCCTTTAACTAAGTCCATTTTAATTAGTTTTGAAATTAGGTGTGTGCTTGCATGACCTAATCTACGATGCCATAACCATCCAATTTCATTCATATTAGCATTATCAGCAATTAAGCAATGATCACTCATAGATAATTTATCTAGATCAACCAAGTAAACATTGCCATGTCTATAACCAGTAAATACAATGCTATTATCAATGGAATTAGATACTGTGCAGAAAGAAGTTTCAAATGATACTTTAAAATCTTTATCGCACAATTGGCTTATACTAATTAAGTTATGCTTCAAACCATCAACATAAAGTACATTATCTATAAAAGTGGATGGAGTTATACGGATTTTACCAAGGCCCATAATCTGACCTTTACCATTATCACCGAACGTAACAACTCCTCCTTTTTTTCTTCAAGGGTGATGAATTCTTCTTTGTCACCCGTCATATGTCTTGAGCAGCCACTATCAAGATACCACTTTCTCTTTGATCTTTTGGCCACATGACATTCCTGCAATAAAATCAAACTTTATGTTTAGGTACCCAAGCTTTCTTGGGTCCTTCATGGTTAGTAGCAACAAATATTGTTCCTTTTGGAACCCATATTTTCTTCCCTTTAAAATTTAAATTCTTATTTGGTTTTTAAAATTACATTCAAATGATTTATGCCCTTTTAAATTGCATTTAAAACAAGTGATGTTACTTTGGCTAGCACGTACAAAAATGTTTTTCAAAGATTTTTGTTTTCTAAATGTATTATATCCTAATCCAGCCTTATCAAAAACTGCTTTTTGACTTTCTAAAATCATGTTTAGTTTAGTAGAACTTAAGGTGAATTTATCAACAATATCTTTGTATTTTTTAACTTCTTTCTTTAGAAATTTATTTTCTACAATATGCTGTTCATTTCCCAAAGATAGAGTTTGTATTTGCTTTTTCAAATCTTTTATTAGATTTTCGTTTTCAGATTTTAGTATATTAATTTCATGAGTAAAATCATCCTTTTCTTTAAGAAACATCTCCTTTTTACCTTTTAAATCTTTAATTGCAAGCATCACTTCATTTTTCTCTTTAATTAAGTTTATGTTTTCAGTTTTCAGAGATTTATATTTCTTTTTCAAAATTTTAAAATCATCTACAAGTTCATTGAAGGCTTCAAATAATTCATCAAAAGCAAAATCATCACAAGGGTTTTCAGAACTTACCTCGTCGTCGTCATTCGCCATAAAACAAATGTTGGCAACCTCTTTTTGTTCTTCTTCTTCGGAAGAAGATTCATCACTGTCGCTCCAAGTTGCAACATACGCTTTCTTCTTTTTCTTGAAAGTCTTTTTCAATTGCGGACAATCATATCTATAATGCCCCGGTTTCTTACATTCATAACAGATCAAGGGTCTTTCTCTTTGTCCTTGTCCTTATCTTTTTCCTTTTCTCCTTCCATCTTATTTCCAAATTTCTTTTTGTGGAAGGGTTTCTTTCTCCTCATAAATTTCTTAAATTTTCTTGCTAGAAGAGCTGTGTCTTCATCATCATCCTCATCATCGCTGCTGCTATCTTCAACTTCTGCAGCCTTGAGGGCAATTGTCTTCTTCTTTTTGCTATCCTCCTCCACATGTTGCTTCATTGTCAATTCATGGGTCATAAGGGATCCAAGAAGCTCTTCCAAAGGTAAAGTGTTTAGATCTTTGGCTTCTTGAATGGCTGTCATTTTGGCTTCCCATGATCTTGGTAGTGACCTAAGAATTTTGCGAACCAAATCAGCATTAGTATAGGTTTTTCCAAGACTCTTCAAACCATTAACAATATCAGTAAATCTAGTATACATGCATGTTATGGTTTCAGATTGTTCCATGCTAAACAATTCATATTTATGCACAAGTATATTAATCTTAGATTCTTTAACTTGGTTGGTTCCCTCATGGGTAACCTCTAATCTATCCCATATCTCTTTAGCGGAATTACAGGTAGAGATACGATTAAATTCATTAGCATCAAGAGAACAATATAAAACATTCATGGCTTTTGCATTAAGCTGAGCCATCTTCCTATCATTTTCATTCCAATCCCTTTCGGGCTTAGGAACTATAGAACCATCAACTAAGTGTGTGGGTGTACTAGGTCCATTAATTATGACACTCCACAATTCATAATCTGAAGCTTGAATGAATATCCTCATTCTTGCTTTCCAATATGAATAGTTGGAACCATTAAATAAGGGTGGTCTATTTGTAGAATGGCCCTCAGCAAAACTCGAGCTGGCTTGTGTTGCCATTTGGATCTTTCGCTCTTGATCGTGTGATCAATCAAAAACAAATGAGCACAAGCTCTGATACCAATTGTTGGCCCAGATGGCAACCCAAGAGGGGGGGGGGTGAATTGGGTACTTTAAAAATTAAGCCTTTTAAAATAATTTAAACTATTGATGAGAGGATATACATAATTAATTCAAGTTAAAGCACAATAGCAAGAGAGAGAGACAAATAAACATGGCAAACACAAAGATTTTATAGTGGTTCGGTGTATCCAACACCTACGTCCACTCCCAAGCTCCACTTGGGTCCACACTATAATCTCTCGATTACAGTCGAGTTGTTTTACAAGCTCACAACCCAAACTTATTGTTTTTCCGGGATCACAACGAACCCAGCCGGTTTTACACGGGCTCACCAGCACAAAACCCAACACACAAGCTATCCTTAGCTTGTGCCGAGGTAAACTACCTCCACTAATTCAATCCACTGATTGAATTAGCAAACAACAAGATAAAAATATGAGTTTAGTACAAAAAGCTCCTTTTGAGCAGATATTTCAAAATAAAAGCAAAGTTTAGAAGGGCCTGTTTAGATTCGATTTGAGTGCAGGCTTTTCTTCTTTTCTTCTTTTCCTCAACTCCTTTGAAGTGTGGAATCGGGCCTCAGCTCAGATTCTTCACGGATTGAATGTTGGAGTTAATTTGAACTTATTCTCCCTTTCTTTGAATGTTGAAAATCTCTTGATTTGATCTTGAATGGCTCTTGGATTTTCTTCTAGACTTTCTTGGATTGATGAACTTGAGCACAGATGAAGTCTCCTTTGATTTCACTCCTTCTCTTTCACTCTATTTTTGAATCTAGGATTTTCAAATGACGCTCTCTTTTTCCTCTTTCTGAAAGATTTTTCTTTTTCTCTCTTGATCTATATATGTATTTATTTTTTGATTTGAAAATGGCCTCTCTATTTATAGACTCTGCAAAAATATAGCCGTTAGAAACAAAGAAATATAGCCGTTATTGAAAAATATTACCGTTGGCGCTGAGTTGGCATACAGAAAAAGTCACGCCCAGATTTGTTGGAGTTGGCTCCAACTTTAGGCGAGTCGGCTCAAAGACGCGATGCCAAAAATAGAAACATTCAGATAGTTAAGGGGTCGACTCAAGAAAAATAAGGTGTCGGCTCCTGACAGTCGGGGGTCGACTCATGAAAAGCAAGGGGTCGACTCGAGAAGTGCTCAGAAAAATAACTCTCTGGAGTCTGAGCAGAGTCGACTCTTACAGTCATGAGTCAGCTCGACAAAATCGGGGGTCGACTCTTGAAATCACAGGGGTCGACTCAAGAAAATCAGGAATCTCTGTATACTGAGTGGAGTCGACTCTGAAACTCTAGAGTCGCTCCGGAACGTATCAAAAATCAAAGAATTTTCTGATTGACTTTGAAATTCATTCCAAATTAATTTTAAATCAATTTTTGACTTGAATATAATAAATTTGACATTAAGAATCAATTCAAGATATGTTCCAAAAACTCATTGATTGAAATATGAAGTATAAAAAATTTCTTTTTGAAATGTTAAACATGGAGCTTGAAGCTACTTTCCAATTGATTATAGTCATACTTAACATACTCATTGATTATGAGAAATAAATTCATTGCTCATGTAAATAAATTCATTGCATCTTTTAATATACTCATGGCTTTTGGTAATCATCAAAATCAATAAAATTGGGGCAACAATTTCTCAACAATCTCCCCAACAGTAACGATGACATATGTGTGGACGAAAGAGAACTTACTGACGGTAGAATATCAATATTTAAAAGTATCGGCCATTCATTTGGAAGGCAGAAGTCAAGACAATTAAGTGATGTGGAGTATAATGCAGCACATTATTACATCCTAATGAACTGTAGAGAAGTCGACCCATACATTGAGTAAGTATATGTACACTTTATTAATTGCTTAATTAGAACTTCTACTTTAAATTGTAAAATACCATACTATTTAATTGCTAACATAAGTTTTAATTGTTATAATCCATTAAGGATGTATTGTGATAGACAACGATAAGCATCAGTCAAATTTCCATTGGGCAGAAGTTAGAAACGAGTTCGCTTATTGGTTTTATGAATTTGTGAGTACTATCACTCAATCAATTACAATAATGGCTTTTATTTTTTGAATTGATTGTGAATAGCTTATTAATTTATAGGTAAACGGTCCAGGGTTCACAACCGACAATATTTTCATTAAATATCTAGCGCAGTGGCCATTGGAGACCATAACTACCTATACTGGCTATTTTGTTAATGGATACAAATTTTAAATTGAATGACTAGCATCTTCAAAAGGGACGCAGAATTGGGGCGTATGTGTTAAAGGAGAAAGTGCTGGAGCAAATATGCAGGATTATTACGGAAAGTTAGTAGAGGTGGTCGAAGTTGAATATCCCGGTTGGCCTATGAAACGAACTGTATTGTTTCGTTGTGATTGGTTTGATCTGACAATTCCTGTCGATAAAAGGGTTCATAATGACTACAATCTAGTTGAAGTAAACCATCGACGAAGATTGTAGAAATATGAACCATTCATTCTTGCATCCCAAGCTCAGCAAGTGTTTTACTACGGATATCCAAGTTTGCGCAACGACAAGCGAGATTGGTGGGCTGTTTTTAAAATCGTTCCACGTTCAACAATCATATTAGATGAGAGTTCATCAAGTCAATCAACTGAGTACCCTGCATTTCAAGAGAATGAGATGGAAATGCATGCAATTGAGGATGACACAAGAGCTCCTGAAACATCACTTAGAGATCCAAATGGTGATGTCCAAGAAATTGAGGATGCATGCAATTGACTCAATGGAGCATTTACCGGTTCACTTGCCATACAAAACGAGCTTAGCTGGTCCTATGCAGTATTACTGGATGTATCCTTTCGAGAGGTAAATATATACATCATTAAGACATATTGACATTTCAAATATTATTTCATTGCAAGAAAATTGGTTAATTTTTTGTCTCAACTTTACATATAGGTACCTTAAGAAGTTAAAAATTAATGTGCGTAATAAGGCAAGGGTTGAAGGTTCTATATGCAATGCACACTTGGTCGAAGAAGTTTCAGCTTTTGCCTCGCATTACTTTGAGGGTCACATCCACACGAGGAGCCAAAATCTTGGTTGTAACGATGACGTATGTGTGGACGAAGGAGAACCTAATGACGGTAGAATATCAATTTTTAAAGGTATCGTCCGTTCATTTGAGGGGCAGAAGTCAAGAAATCTTAGCGATATGGAGTATAATGCAGCACATTATTACATCCTAATGAACTGTAGAGAAGTCGATCCATATATTGAGTAAGTGTATACTTCAATGCTTAATTGGAACTTCTAATTTAAATTACAATATACCATAATATTTAATTGCTAACATAAGTTTTAATCTTTATCATCCCATAAGGATGTATTGTGATAGACAACGACAGATGAATCCCGACATTAGTCAAGTTGCAATTGGGCAGAAGTTAGAAACGGAGTTCACTTACTGTTTTTATGAATTTGTGAGTAGTATCACTCAATCAATTTCAATAATGGCTTTTATTTTTCGAATTGGTTGTGAATAGCTTATTAATTTATAGGTAAACGGTCCATGGTCCACAACCAACAATATTTTCATTAAATGTATATCGCAATGGCCATTGAAGACTGTAACAACCTCTACTGGCTATTTTGTTAATGGGTACAAATTTCAGATTGAACGATTAGCAGCTTCAAGAGGCACGCAGAACTGGGGCGTGTGTGTCAAAGGAGAAAGTATTGGAGCAAATATGCAGGATTATTACAGAAAGTTAGTAGAGGTGGTTGAAGTTGAATATCCCGGTTGGCCTATGAAACAAACCGTATTGTTTCGTTGCGATTGGTTCGATTCGACAGTTCCTGTGGGCAAAAGGGTTCATAACGACTACAATTTGGTTGAAGTGAACCATTGACGAAGATTGTAGAAATATGAGCCATTCATCCTTACATCCCAAGCTCAGCAAGTGTTTTACTGCGGATATCCAAGTTTGCGCAACGAAAAGCAAGATTGGTGGGCTATTTCTAAAATCGTCCCACGTTCAACAATCGTATTAGAGGAGAGTTCATCAAGTCAATCAGTCGAGTGCCCTGCATTTCAAGAGGATGAGATGGAAATACATGCAATTGAGGATGGCACAAGGGCTCCTGAAACATCACTTAGAGATCCAAATGGTGATGTCCAAGAAATTGAGGATGCAAATGTTCGGTTTCCTTCCGATGATAATGAAACTGAATCACAGTCCGATACGGCATCGGATGTTGAACCATCATTTCACGAAACAAATGACACTGATTAAACATAGAGGTTTTTTTAAATTCAACTTTATTTTATAAGTGTTAAATTTATACATAGTCAATCATTAATCATAATTTAATTGCATGAATCTTTAGTATTTTCAGTATGACGGGCAGAGGTAGATCTACCGACGACATACGGAGTGAGCAGGGACGTAGCCCTGCTGCATCAGATCATATGAGCTTTGGAGATGGAGAGTTCGGATCTCCATACATCGCACAGCCTTCGATCTCTCCAGCAGTCGGCGGTGATCCTGCATTGGTATTACCATCCAGCCGATCGGCATATACCTTCGAGAGTTCTTCCACCATCGGCCGCACCGTACTTCGACTGGATGCTCATGGGTATATACTAATTAAAAATATATGTTTATATTTTTAAGTCAATTACTTATAAACATGTATTTTTTAACAGATTTATTGAGCAGCATCATGTATCGAGCCACATCAACTCCATATTTCAGAGGCGTGCAGATCCTAGTGGCTAAGATTGGCGCCACGTATCTGCAGCCACGAGGGAGTTTTATTTTTCTGAGTTTCAGGTAAACTTATTAAATACAATTTATCACTGATATAAAATTTCTTAATCTTAATAAATTCTGAAACTAACTATTTATTTTAATGCAGAAAAAGTTTACATGGGACCCTGCCAGCCATGATGCCATTAGGGCAGCATGGGAGGCTCTTACGGGACGCCAATACTGCGACATGCTTCATCGTTGGAGGTCATCGAGTTACCATCTTGTGCATGTGCCAGAGGGTATTTGGCACGAGTGGCAGCAGGCCTGGCAGTCCGATGGCTGGCGCAGGAGGTCCGCATCAGCCAGCACGAACCGCCAATCCGAGAGGGACGGTCCTAGCACGGGTCTCTCCCGCCACACTTCGGGCTTCATTTCGATTTAGGAGCACAGACACCGTATGGTAAGAAAACATAAATAATTTAATTACTAATTTAGTTATTTACAAATATTTGCATTAATATCAATTTTTTTATTGTTATAGTCTGAGCAAGAAGGCAGAGATCCTGGCGAGTTTCGTCTATTCAGGGCGACACACACCAGGAGGGACAGTTCCTAGGTCGATACGCGATCACGGGAGGTTGCGGTAAGAAATTAGCTTTATGTAGTATCTGTTTAATTTCTAAAATTTTATTTAGAGAAATTTATTGATTCATTTATTGTTCATTTTATAATTCAAAGACACGAGTCGAGGAGCTTCGCTCCCAGGCATCGCAGGTCGATTCCACTGATGGGGAGACGCCCGTCGAACTCTCAGCAGAGGAGAGTCTACGTGTGTTTTTGAAGGCTGCTGGTGCCCAGCCGTGAGACCGCAGGGTCTATGGTCTGGGCACTAGAGCTTCTGCATATTTTTCCCATCAGGCCTCCAGATCGCGATATTCTGGTGATATTCCTGCCAAGCGTTTAGACGACATTCGGAGATCTATTACGGAGGAGGTTTGGCAGGACGTTCATCAGGAGGTTCGGCAGGAGTTCGAGCACGAGTTTGAGCAGTGTATGCGAGGCCATCAGCAGGAGCTTGCAGACGTGCGAGATCAGATGCGTCAGTTGCAAGATATGGTTAGCCGCATGTCGCAGGGTTTTCAGCCTCCACGTGATAGCATGGATTTTGATGTATTTTTTTTTACTTTTTATATTTTGTACATAAAAACTTCAAAATTTTAATATATTAATTATTTTTAAAAATTGAATGATTATTGTTTGGATCAATATGAGTGAAGAATGTTTCGATCAATATTTAAATGTAACGAAATTGTATTAACCATTTTAATTTTTAATATTTTATTTTTTAAAAAAAATTAATTAGCAACGCATTAGCAACTAAATTGCATCGCTGATATTTTCAAAATATTATTATTAAATATTGCGATGCAATGACCTGGCGTCGCAATATTTTTAAAAAAATTAAATTAGCGACGCATTAGCGACTAAAATTGCATCGCTAATATATCTAAAATATATTATTATTAAATATTATGATGCAACTAAATGCGTCACAATATTTAATAATAATAATTTAGAAATATTAGCAATGCAATTTAAGTTGCTAATGCGTCGCTAATTAAATTTTTTTAAAAAATAAATTAATTAATTAGCGACTCAATTGCGATGAGGTTTTTCATCGCAAATATTTTTAAAAAATTATTTTTAAAATTAGCGACACATGTATGTTGCATCGCAATATTGCGACGCATTTAATTGCGTCGCAATATATTGCGATGCATTTATTGTGTCGCAGAGAGTCCTGTTAAGCGACGTAACTGCGACAAATTGAGATTGCGACGACCATCGTAGCGACGCTGCAATCGCGTCGCTAATGCGTCGCTATACGGTGTTTAGCGACGCATTAGCGATGCATTTGGGCGTCGCTATATTTAAATTTTCTTGTAGTGGTTGATTAGCTGCGCGCACATGTAGATCACACATGCAATGCATAAAAAAATAAAATTATTTTTGGCATGCGCAGCTGCCATGCATACGGTCAATCACCGCGCGCAATACGCGCAACCTGCACCACTCCCAATGCATAAAAGTCCTTTGTCTTAGTCCTTTCTCTTAGCGCTAATATTTCTGCATCGCATGCGGTGTAGGAGCGCCCATGGGCCTAGCCCACACCATATGAGCGCTAGGAAGTCTTTATGGATCAGGCATGGTGTAGGTTGCATGCACCGATGATTAACCACGCGGGCGTATGGGCCATGCATGTGATGCGCAAAAAGATAAAATTGTTCTTGGCATGCACAGTCACATGCGCGCAACCAATCACCCTGCGCGGTGTACGCAACCCGTCAGCGCCCGATGCACAAAGTCCTTTCCCGCTAATATATTGGACTGAGCATGGTAGCAAGCAGATGGGCAAGATGCAAAAATTCATCATTTCATGTTTCAATAATTTGCCTCCACACTTAAATAATTGTCATAATTTTAATTACTACTTATCGTTAAAATATTGATGTTGCATTTGGTTGGAACATTTTAAAAGTTTATTAAATTTTGAAATATAGTATTTTAAAATGTAGCATTTCAAAATTTCATAACTTTTTCATTTAGATAGTTGCTCTTGAAAATAAAATTTTGTTTAGCAATTGTAAAGTTTTCTATAAATATTATTTTATAATATTTATATAGATTCATATAATTTTAATAAATAATTTAATATTTGCAAGCAAATATTAAATATTTATGTAATAAATATTTAATATTTATTACCTAAATACTCATCAATATTTATTATTTCAATATTAATATTTGATTGTTAATATTAAACTATTATTTATTCATATTATTGTACATATTTATGAAATATATATATATAATTCTATATTATTAAATATTTATATTTTCATTTTCATTTGAAAATAATTATTTAATAATAGAATAAATTATTTATAAATAATATTAGAACTTTTCTAATTAAATTTATATGTTCATTATAAATATTTTATTAATTAAAATAAATTTATTTTATAAAATATATTTATTATTTTAAAATAAATAATTATATTTAAATTCATAAATTAAATATTATATTAATTAGGTAAATATGTTAATTAATATTATTAATAAATATAATAAATAGATTATTAAATATATAATTTTTTAATAAATTTTATTTTATTATGTAATATTAATTTATTAATATAAGTGTTAATTATGGAAATATTAATAATAAAATATTAATATTTAAATAACATAAATATTAATTTGATGAATATTTAATAAATATATCAAATAAAATTATTTAAATAAATACTTGTGTAAATAAAATTCTTATAAATAGTTTGACTATTTCTTAGTAAATTTTTAAGTGGAATTTTTAAATGATTACTTTGAAATTTCGTAATTGCATAAAATTTTTAAAAATTTACTTTGAGAGTAAGGAATTTTGCTTTCGAGTTTTAAAATTCTCATAATAAATAAAATTCCTCAGAAAATCTTCCATCTAAATGCACCCTTAACTTATTTAAATATCTAAAAATATTATTTTATTTCTTTAGCTTATTTAAATATTCAAAATGTATGGGCAAACATAGGCAGCTTATGCTCTCAGGAGTTTAAATTTTCTGATCATATAATTCCTTACATAACATTTGGGAGTTAGAGAAGAAAAAAAGGGAGGAAATTTTAAAGTAAAGAAAATTAAAGAAAAAAAAAAGTAAAGATGAAGGAGAACCCTTCCTTTATTTTATTTGAAAAGCTTTTCTTGTTCAAAAAAACAGGAAAGATTTTGTACCTTATCTTCTAACTTTAGCTAGTAAATGATTTTTTCATTCAAACACACAAATAAAGATGAAAGTAAAAAAAAAAGAGTGATGTTTGGCACCAATTCTAATTTTTAATTTTAATTATTTAAAAAAATTCAGCTGATCACTTAAAAATTAAAAGCCATGTTAAAATTTTTAAAAGAAACCCTAGCTGCCCACAATAGGCGCGAACAACTACAGTTAATGATGGTTAATGATCTTCTTCTCTGAACTAGCATTTGAAATGATGAGCTGCTGCACTGAATTTTTCTTTTCTTCTATGGTGACTGACATACTTGTGCTGGGGGTCAGGCTACAAAACCAAGGTTCCTATTGTGAAGTGTTTGATGTTCCTGGTAGAAGGGATGTTACATCCTTTTGTTGCGAGGCTCAACTGATTTGGAAACTGAAGCGTCAACAAAGAGTTTTATGTTTCTTATTAAAGCTTTGGCACAATGGGATTCCAACCTCTCATCTTCTAACTTATAGAATTCCATCAATCTTATGCGTCATAGATGTAACTTGAAACTTGAAAGTGGAGACTATTAATCATTTGTTCTTTTTTTCTGGCCGAATCTTCCTTTATTTGGCATTTGGCATCTGGTTCGTTGCCAAGGCTTTCCTTTATATCAGTTTGTATGGTAGGTTCGGATTTTCTCTTATGCAAGTTTCAGGCTGTCCTCCAGCAAGTTAACCTGATCTTTATTAATTGCTGAAAATGAGGTTTACTTTTAAACTAAATAAATTCCGTCCACGACGGCTGTTGGTGTTTAAAGGTTTTATGTTCAACGTAAACAATTTCATCCACATTCTTATGCAATCTCTCGCTCTATGCAGCTGAGGCTAGTTTGGTTATTAAAAATCATGAATCCTAAAATTCATGAAGGTAGAATTTATTTTGTTGTTCCAATAGCTAATGCATCTGCCCCTGTTGTGCCTATCGCTAAACTGATAATGGTTTGAAATGGTCTAAAGAAAGAATTTTCTGGATTCCAATAGTATAAGATCACATTAAAAGGCGACTCAAATATGAAGGCAAAACCTCCCATCATTCCATCCATCCCACAAGTCGAATGCTGTCATGCGTACAGAGGGACCATTCATTTGGCTGATTTCCTTGCAAACTGAGCTATGAAGCGAAGATGAAGAAATGGTGATGATCCTCAAGCTTCCCCAATAAACTCATAATCAGCTTACCGTTGCAGATGCTGATGATGTCCTCCCTCTACCATTGCCCAAAAAGAAGTACATATATATATATATATCCAGCCACATACAGCACATGAAAACAAAAAGAAATACCAGCATCACAAGCATCATAACTCAAAAGGCTTCCTTCTATATAAATCATTAATTATAAGTACACCATAAGAATAAAACAATGGAGCGCATTCATCCTTCTTGCACCAAAAATGGCCCTTCTCATCTTTCCTCAGACACCATCAAAATGCCTCCACTGCTTCATCTCTTACATACATATCTTTTACTCAAACTAATTCCCTTCATGATTATAAATAATCACTAATCCCTAGGACGAACCAACCATAAAGAGCTGAGCGCCCGAAGGCGAGAGAAGTAGTCGCTGATGGCCAGCAGTGCACGGGCCGCTTGACGAGTAGTTAAAATGCGATGCATTTGGTGCAGGGTCTGCTGCCGCAAAAGATCAGCCTGGAAAAAGAATCATACTGTCAAACAAACCATGGTGGATATTTATCAGACGGCATGCAAAAAATCCACATGAAAAAATATTTGCTTGTCATTATTGTCCTTCACAGCTAGAGAACCTCTATCACAACGATCAGGAGAAAACCAGAGTTGTGAGAGATTATCTCAACAAAATCACTAAAATCAACAAAATACCTGGCGAATGAAGCTCTCGAGTGTGCCTAGCTTACCCATAGCAATTGCCATCTGGCCCATGTAACTGGCGACATTATCAGAACCTGCAGATGGCCCAAGAGAAGCTGAAGCAAGGGTGTCTGAAAGAGATTGCTGCAAGGCTTCCATTCCCTCTGACAAGGCATCCTCTGCCTGCTGGGATGACTGCTGAAGGTTACATATGCCCATCAACTGTTCATCTGTTAAAGGTTCAAGATGGCTTGCAAGTATCTGCACATTTTTGAGAATGATAACAACTTAAATTAAACTTCATGGATCGACAACTTCTAGGATGCTAAAGAAATTTCGATGCTTGCCTTTAAAAGTTCAGAAGACCTGAATCCTCCCAACCACAAGAAACACCTCTCTGCTGGGGTTGTCCACATGCCTGAAAGCATGTGGAACACATCAGACTTTGTTCCGATGCTTTTGAGCCTAAAAAGTTCATCATAATGCATCATCACAGCATCGACATGAACCCGCAGCTCATTGTCAGCCACATGAGAATTTAATGGTAACCTCAGGCCACTAATCAGGCGTTGATGTTCGTCAAGCCACCGGGCATACTCCATATCAAATGTCATGGCTCCTAAGGCAAACCCAATGCCCAAAAAATTATTACCTTCGTATGCCCAAAAAAAAATTAATAAAATAAAAACTTATAAGGCTACTTCAAATCATTCTTCTCAATCTTAATTCCGTCCATAAAAGCTCCAACGGCTCAGCCCATAATAACCTTAAAGCCTAATAGCCGTTAGCCCCAAATTACATTAGAAACGGCTTACAAAATTAATTATTTTAACCGTTTCTGAACATTAACCTTCAAACTATCAACGTCCGTGAGCGTTTGACGTTCCTTTTTTTTTTTTAATATATATTTACACTTTTTCCAACAATTTAGACATAAAAAGCCACCATGTTGTCACCTTTCAATAAGAGACTATTATTCAAAATATATTGTGAACAATAAAAGTATTCACATTCAGAGGAAGAGAATGACAGTGCTCGGTGAGATTAGAAAACACATTTGTTTATAGTTCTTACAAAGAATTTGCAACAGCCATTACGCACATCCTACTAATCAATGGGAACATTATTAAATCTCGAATATTGAGAACAATCCAAAGTATATAAATCAGAAGGGAAGGAAATGAGATCATTGACACAATTGCAGAAAAGGTGCACTACTATTACTTTGATAACATCAAATTAAGGTCCAAAGAATGCCATCAGAACAGGTTACATACAAGGAAGAGCAGTACTAGGTAAAAAGAACAAACGTAATAAACTCTAAACCAGCCACCTCTTGCTTCTGTGACTTGGTCTATGAACAAGTAAATTATCTTTCCAGAGTGCTTTAGAAATTATGTGGTCTAATAGAAATGGCAAAAGAGAATTTATGCAACTCTTTCAACGGAAAGGACATGTAGCAAGATTAGGACTGAAGAAGAGTGCTATTATTTTCATGCTAACTGTCACTTGATATGAAAAGTCAAAATAACTATCATTGACCAACTTCCAATACTGCCTGGTTCTTGTAAAGAAGGTTTGAGAAATGACTATTTTTTCAGCTAGGATAATTTCACGACCCTGGCCAGACTAAATAAATAGACAAGCACTTGGCTGACTCAGGCAAAGCTGAGTCAACAACTCAGGCTAATGGAATGGATTAGCCTCTGTTCGGGTCAAATAGAGGGAGATGGGCCCACCTTGAATTGTTCTTCCCTCTATTTGTCCTTACCCTTGTCTTTTTTGCTTCCAGATGCCATGGCCATTGATCCCTCCATCCCTCATTTTTGACTTGCAGCCAGGTCACGGCCATGACAGGCTACCAGGGCATCTAATTCGAGTATCAGACCACCCAGGACAGGTCAACTCACCAATGAGGGCATGAAGGATAAACATTGTTTGGTACCCTTATCACTGGTGTTAAACAATTAAATAATAACACATATCTAGTGGCCAATGAAAGATATACATTGGCTGGTAGACATTAAGCATTAGTTACCGCCTAGTGACCGATGATGGAGCATAAATATTAATTGATACCATACTAATGAGGGTTACACAATGATGAAGATCAGTTCTGAGATCACCAAGATGCATCATGACAAATCTACATGAAGACCTAAATGTGAATAGAAAACTTGTAAAATATGGATTTACTCTTGATATCTTTATAAATAAATATTTTCAAATATACACAATGATTTTCATTAGATGTAAATGAATAATTTTTGTATTTTCAATTTAAATATTAATGATATTTCTAAATAAATACATATATAAGTCTTAACAATATGGATTTCTAAGAAAACATGAATATGCAATTATAAAAAGCTAAATGTAAAGATATTCAATTATAGACTCTTCACCAATCCTCTAATTTTGACGCTCCAATTGAGATCTAAGGCCCTATTGTGGCTCTATTAACCATCAACTGCTCGTACTAACATTTGACCAATCCTCTAATTTTAACTCTCCAAATGAGATCAAAGACCTTATTCATAGGAGTAGGCTCCATCAACCATCAACCTTCGCTAAAGTTGAGCATCACCGCAAAACTATTTGTTTTGAATAGTTTTGCCAAAAAGTTCAATTAGGACAGTCATAGAGACTTCTCCTAAAGCCAATAAGTTTCCTATTTGTCCTAAGATATTGATTTTCAAAAGACAATAAACTTCCCTCTTCCATCAGGATAATTTTCTAAAGAAAACTGAAGTGATAAACAAGAAAAAAAATAAAAATACACTTAACTCCCACTAGTTTTCTAACTCATTTAATATGAATTTTTACAAAGAAACATAAAATTTGAAAAAAATAACAGAAAATCATCCTTTTATTATAAGCTACAGAATGATACTTTCACAAATGTTTACATTCAGCAACATTGAAAAATGTTCAACAAATTGAACATAACTTCCTTATTAGACTTGTGATTTGGATGATTCAAGATGCATCAAAAAGCTTACTCGAAGTTGGACACTATGGATTTACTCAAAATTTTAATTCTATTACTTTGGTGAATCTATCTTTTTAGCTGATCTGTGCAAAGTTGGGGCATTACATAATCAATCTGTCAAGTTGATGCAACTATAAACATGACTGACCCCGTGGCAATGCCAATCCTATTACATAATCTTTCTACAAAAATAACTTGTGAGTTCTCAAGACAAATGAATGTAATCTCAACAAGCACCAAATGATCATTCCAAGACTTATATGCTAACATCAAAAAAATACAATCAAAGGCAAATTTCCCATTATTGTTATTGACAAGCTTCAAACAGCAAAGTTCTTTATTACATTGGACTAGCTTTAGATATTGCTACAGCAGAATGCACCTAGATGACCTCCATGAACGCAATAGGGACACACCAATGGACATAAAAATAAATTATGGTATGCTAATGGACATATAACTTTGTAAAAATAAAATATACATTAAAAACATAAATTGATGAATAGTATGGTAATGCTCATCCCACAGGCTACAACATATTCGAATCTCATGCCAAATATACAAATTTAAAATGAATACCCCTCCCTGCAAGACTTATAGATAGGATTGAGAAGGCTAGACTGAAAGAAGACAAGCTATATCTACCATCTCTCTCTCTCTCTCTCTCTACACCTATAAAAAAAATCTGTGACCAAAGCAAAGAGTGTGCACAACCCCAAGCCCTGTTTCTCTAATGAAGTGACCCGCTCCAACGGATTTTGGCCAGGTTGGGCTAGACATATTGATCCAATTAAGGATCGGTGTCCCACACCCCACACTGGTCCTGTCCTCCCACTGGAACACTATGGTACCAATGGTACCATTCTATTTCAATAGTTTATCAGTCCTACCTCAATCCTTTCTTTGAAGTTAGGTTAATGTGCTTAAACATTCTTTTGCTTCATAACTGAAATCAAATATGACCAAGAACTAAATCCTTGGTTGTGTTCATAATGTAAATTATATGGATGCCAAAAAGCCTTGTGTTTGTTGGTTTCGTATAGCCCTCTAACTTTGCAAGATTACTACATTTGCAGTCCACCTTATGGGCCACCGCAGATAAGCATTCTCCATGATCCCTAACTTTAATTGTAACCTTTTAACAGATAGATGATATGTGCATAAAAAGAATAGAAATGATAGCTTTAAAAGATTTAGTGTACAACCACCAAATTCTCAGTTGGTGCTGAGATATGAATCAAGAAATTCAGTTGACCGCTGATGATACCCACGTACACCGAGATCGAAGGGGGTCTCGGGGTAGAGATATGGTGGTCCCACCCCGAGACCGAAAGGGGTCCCGGGGGTGGGACGATGCTGGTGCACCCCGAGACCAGAGGGGGTCTCGGGGTCGAGAGATGACGATCCCACCCCGAGACCGAAAGGGGTCCCGGGGGTGGGATGATGCTGGTGCACCCCGAGACCGGAGGGGGTCTCGGGGTCGAGAGATGACGATCCCACCCCGAGACCAAAAGGGGTCCCGAGGGTGGGATGATGCTGGTGCACCCCGAGACCGAAGGAGGTCTCGGGGTCGAGAGATGACGATCCCACCCCGAGTCCGAAAGGGGTCCCGAGGGTGGGATGATGCTGGTGCACCCCGAGACTGGAGGGGGTCTCAGGGTCGAGAGATGACAATCCCACCCCGAGATCGAAATTTGTTTAGATGCATTGATGGTTCAAGATGTTACTGCTACAAGAAGAATAAATCTTATTTAGATGCATGAGAGTTAGCTTCGATGTAGAGCTAACATATACAAGAAGAATAAATCTTGTCAATAAAAGCTGGTCAGCTCTCTCTTAATTTCATTCTCTCTTCTATCATCAATCCTCTCAGTACCCTTGGTTCTTTCTGAATGGCCACGGACTCTTACGTACATCTATTATCATTCGGACTTGGGGCCATCTCTCGAGCAACAATTATGTTTTTATTTTATTTTTTTTATTACAAATGAACGATCCTACCATTCTAAAATGTAATTACTTTTAATTTATTTATTTATTAGTGTGAAAAAACAGGCCGTCATCGATGAATTGTTGAATTTATCTTATTGAATAATGGTACGTCCGTACTAGCTTAATGAAATAAATAAAATGAAGACAAATAATTTTTAGTTGTCTGGTATTTAGATATATATGGACTTGGTTTAAGTAAATAGGTATAAGTCTTAGCTTTTTATATATGGCCTTAATTAGTTGAGTTAGAGGATTATAAGTCTTAAAATTTGTTTAACTAATCAAGGTTATTGAACGTTATTATTGAATTGCCTTATCATATTTATTTATTCAAGTCAATCTCATTGTGTGCTAAGCAAGGGGCTTAAGATTTGGCCTCCTATTAGCCTTTCATTGATGGGAATTTCCTCGTATCTCCATTAGCTCAGAATATTGTCACTGCTCAGTTTCTATACCCCTAAACATGTCGTGTCAAATTATATGAGCTAGCTATACATGCCATACCAATAGAGTAAACAAACACCAATATGGTATGATAATTTCCCAACATTTACTTTGTGGATATGAAGGATGCCTAGAAATGATGGAGGATGGCAAGGAGAGATGGTAGTAGTAATGGAGGATGCAAAGGAACATCAACTGGAGGGATAAGTAAATTTGGCATGCCATGCCACCTCAGAAGCATATTCCAAGATCTTTTAACTTCAACCATGTTACCGCCATGTCACGTTCCTCGAACATCAGGTAACGGAGTGGATCCGAAGGACGATGAGAACAGTTCGAGATTCTCTTAACGCCTCCTCCTCGACGGGATTCCTACAAGAAAGTTCTCGAGGACCAGTTGCACCGGTGGGAACCCTCCGACGCTCAAGTGAGTAACTTGAAAAATAGTGATGAACAGTGAACTAAAAGACCTTAGCCAGAAAAACTTGGAGTTCCAATCCCTTCTCTCGTTATGAGTGAAGGTTCTTATACCTGTCCGGAAGTCCCCTTTACCCGCTTTTAAAAGGTTATTGATTTCGAGACGTTATTGTCTCGTAGCGAACAGGCGAAAAGATTGACAGAGACAGACCGCAACCACCCCTGAGTTTGTCAGGGATAGCCCTGCCTATCAGTCTCCTACCAAGCAGGGCGCCACAGATGGTAGGTGGGCCAGGTCACGTCAGGCATGTGCCATAATTGGCAGTAGCCACGCGCAGTCACAAGCGATTGGTGAACCACATGACGGTTGCAAGTGATCCGAAGCCGAGAGGGAGTCCGAGGCCAAGGGGACCTTGGACTCTGAAGCCGAGGTTCCATCAGTCGCCCTATCCGTTAGCCCTAACGTAGCTTGATCAGCCACATCAGATGCCCCCTCGCCCCTGAGAAGGTGCGGGTCCACTCTCCGCCTAGCAAAAGGGGCGTAAAACCACCAGGTGGTTGATCCCGGTGGGCTGCCAATCGTGGAGGGGCACGTGTCCTCGAGGGCAGAGACTTTAATGTTAATGGTATAGTGCGTCGTAATGCCACCGCTCCTGTCAACCCTCATCGTCAGTTCTAAGAGGGATCCTTCTAGAAACGAGGAAGCCCTTTCGGAACCCACGGAAAGGCAACCACCATTATTGTCATCATTATGCTGACTTTATCAATGTCCCGTGATTGGTTGCAGACCACACGTTTCGCGCATCGGGTGATCACCGAGGCATCCTCTCCAATAGCGGGAGTGCATGTGGCCGGCCGAACTAGGCGGAACGATTCGAAAAGAGGTATAACAGGGAGGTGCTCTGGACCTGCTGTCTCACACTCCCAAGACCTTCCTCGAGTCCGAACCTCACCGGAGTATTCCTTCCCAGACCTTCCCGCTTTCCTTGCCATTCTCCCTCCTTCATCCAGGTCAGTCCCTCCGACTTTTTGTGTTTTCCTTCATGGCTCCTTATCCTCCTAGTCTTCCTTCGCTTTGCCCGAGGACCGCCCTTCCTCCTCGTGGCCATGGGCCTCTCCATCCCCCATGCCAGCATGGTCCTCGTCTACCTCTCCCTCCTCCGAGGACCTTGTTCCTCTGTCGCAACGGCGGGTTGCAAGCCAGGCCCCCATCGGGGGTCATCCGATCGTCATCGATCCCCACCTAGGGTTAGAGCGAAATCCCCAACAGGGGCCGCTTCCACCATGGCCGACCAAGAGCTGATAAACCTTAGGGCCAATATAGAATCCCTAATAGTGTCCGGTTGTTTGTCCCCAGCCCCGACGACATGGTGACCTCCTCTCGACCTGGAAGAGTTGCCCTGTACAAGGTATCCCTTAAAGCGGGCCTTCATTTGCCCCTTCATCCCTTTCGTCACCAACCTCCTCAACCACTACTCCTTAGTGCCCATGAAATTGGTTCCGAATTTCATTTGAACTATCTGCGGCTTCCTGGTGCTGTGTCACCTCATGGTGTAGAGGCTTGGGTTTCCCTCTTTCATTGCTTCTACACTTTTCGTCATCAGTCGGAATTTGGCCAGGCAAGTGGTAGAGGTGTGGGAGTCCCCCATTCTTGCCTTAGACACCAAATAAATTTGGCCAGGTAAGTAACGGAACTAATTAAAAATCACATTCTCTTTACCTTCCCAGAACCACTTTTCTTAGACACCAATCGATCAATTAATCCCTAAAAAGGATTTGCTTCATGATAATATAACACTACAANNATTCTCTTTACCTTCCCAAAACCACTTTTCTTAGACACCAATCGATCAATTAATCCTTAAAAAGGATTTGCTTCATAATAATATAACACCACAACTAAATTATTTTAGGAGGGCTTTTACCATCTCGAGCACATCCTTATGTTTCTAAGTATCACATATCCATT
This sequence comes from Calamus simplicifolius, assembly GCA_900491605.1. Classification (NCBI taxonomy): domain Eukaryota; kingdom Viridiplantae; phylum Streptophyta; class Magnoliopsida; order Arecales; family Arecaceae; genus Calamus; species Calamus simplicifolius. The sequence continues at coordinate 149,322 of UESW01002383.1, forward strand.
TATGTGCATAGTATGTCATTAATCTTACAACATAATGATAACTAATACTTCTAAACATATCTCTAAATTGTTAGGGTATAGTGAAACCTTAATCTTGTGGCATACAATCAATCAATACATGCTTCATCTCATCATTTCAACTAATACGTATATTAGTCCTAATATGCATCACAAAAGCATATGATTAAAAGCAATCATCCGTTCTCATTACTTGTTCATGGGATAAGATCACGTTGGCACCCCCAAAACATCATAGGAGATCCCATTGAATGAAGAGAGAGGCCTTTTAAAAAACCAACTGGTTCCTATGGTCAACTGGCCATGGTGACAACCCAATCCAAAGTAGTTACTAGGGCATTGCATTATATAAAGCATAATAGTCAATTATATATAACATATACTGCTAATTATGCATTAGAATATAATGATTTACTTACTTTAACAATCATTAATAACCATTTTATGAATGTAATATAGTCATATTATTACATTATGCATATCATGCCAATTAGGTTAAACATAACTTATTTTGCTATAAACATATAATGATCTATCAATTTAATCATTCTAATAAGATAATTTTGATTTCTTCTTGAATGCATGAAGAAGGCTCTGATACCAATGATAGAAATTTTGGGATGCTTGGAGGCATGCTTTTCAAAAACTTTAATCATGTTGTAAACAAACATCGCAAAAACCTTAATTTTCAAGATCGCCTTTTATGCAGTTCAAAAAGTAAATCAATTAAAATCTAAAATAAATGACTAAGAAAAATACCTGAATTGCTAAATCCAATAATCTTCAAGAGGCATACAAGTGTATGCCCTCCAAAGGTGATCCACACGAAAATCGATTCGAAGAAGCACTCTATTTGCTTGCTAGAACCTTCCTGGCAGCCTTTTGATCATATGTAGCCTTCTAAAGTCTCTTTGGACTTTCTCCTCTTCAAAAGCTTTCCAAAAGCTTTCCAACAAGCCTCTACACACTCTAATAGCCTTCCTCTATCTCAACTTAGGGCCTGTCTTAATATGATAGTGATATTAAGACAAGGGAAGAAGAATAGGGGGGAAGGAGGGCTTACGAGCTTTCTATTTCTTTTTTTTTTTTTTTTTTGGTTCACAAAATCCCTTTTGCCGTCCCCTTTAAATAGAAAAGAAGGGGCAGCAATTAGAGGCAAGAGGCATGCAGAGGGGGGGGGAGACGCTTTACGTGAGGAGCGCTCCCATCCACTCCGAGGGGTGCCAAGTGTCCAAGGGGTCTTCGGTTCAAACCCCATAAGCCCATATTAAGTATTTAATTTATTAAATTATTTTATTAATAAATTTAAATAATATTTAATAAATTAAAATCATTTAAATTTAAAATAAAATGGTTCAAAAAAAGACTAATCAAGTCAACCCAAACTAACCAAATCAGGCTGAAATTCGAATCCGATTCGAATTTGATCATCATAAAAATCTAGAAAAATCTCATAAATTTATATTAAACTCTAGATAGGCTGCCCAACACTGGCTAATGTTAATTTAAGTCCAACTTAAATTTATTAGCCCAATCAGCGAGCGAATTGACCTAAACAGATTAAGTCAGAAGCTCAAGTTGGCCCACATATGCTAGTATGCGATCTTGGCCAACCAATTAGGATCCAAAAATCCTAAAAAATATTTTTAACTTCTTCAATCAATTTCTATTGTGTGTGACCCTCTGTGTTCCTCATCTAGCCAGTAGTAGGTTTTTGATTTAGCCCGATGATGTATCGACTATCTGAACAGGTCAAATCGGGCTAACTTAAACTGTCAATCTGGACTAACCTTAAAATTGACTTATGAAATCAGTCTAAATGATTCATAAAAACCTACAAGATAAGATTGACGTCTAGCAATGTGTCATGCCTACCCAGAAGATGAGAAATTTGTAAAAATTACCAAAATGCCATTTAGTGGCAAGTTACCGTGCAATTCAATCCTTCGATATTTTTTAACCCGATTAAGTGATGGGCATGGATAAATGTCAAACCCTTACACTTAATCCATTTGAATCTCTAATCATTAATGAAGACTGAACTGATGATAAATTGAAAACCTTTTCTAATTTCATCATACTTTGATCAAAGATTTTTGAGTCAACATTTGATGAGATTACTTGAGATAAATACTCCTCTTACTAGGAGTTATCGATTCATTATTGACCTACTCATTACCTTCATACACAATCCTTCATATCCAGCATCACCCCGTACATGACCTTTTGTTATGAATGAATATGAACCAAAATATGGATTCATGTGCATAAGATACTATGGTGGTCTCAGTCTAAGGATTACTTACACAACTCTTACTTAGAGAACAATCTATTATGACAAGTAAGTAAAACTTCCATTTGATATTCTTTTGTCGGATCAATTCAGTGAACTCATAACCTAATGAGCACTCACATCTTTGTATTAGTGTTTTTACACAAGTGGTCGCGAGACCAACCATCCTCACAATCGAGTATACATAAGATGTGCTAGTCTATCCGAATTTATCGATCCCCAAATCTATGGATCCTATGACTAGGAATATTCTAGATTAGGATTTATAGGTTTTAGGTCTCACTGTTATCTCTGTAACCCTAAAAACATTGCCTTATTCTATGGGATTCATCATAAAAAATATAAGGCACAGCATATGATGAAATATAAAATTGCCTTAAGAATATAGTGGGTTATAATTTGATTGATTTGTGTAAAGGAATTTTGGTTCATAGAAATTTCATATTTCATCAGTTTCCTGCAAAGTCACAACTTATATACCTTATATATGGTTCATAGCTCCAAAGGCACCATTATCAATGCATTATGTTTATATGCTCAAAATTTTTGATCAAATTTTTGGTTTTGGTTTTTGAAATATGTGGGGGATTATTATATATGTAAAGGATATTTAAAAAATTATTTTGGGAACCTGCTCAATTTTTGCATACCAATAAATCTGTCATATTAAAAGTGGAAGATTTATGTGCCTGATTTTTGCATAGACTAACAAATTTGGTACGATGAATGTGGCAAATTTTGAATGGTGAATATGGTAAAATTAAGGTATTATTTGATTTGCCAATCAATTGCTATCATTGGTTCTTTATTCCATTTGTAGTCCTATTTTGCAATCAATTATAATTATTTTAATTAATCTTTTAGTTCTTTACCATCCATTCTTAACTCTATAAATATCCTCATGCATTAAGCTTTAGATATTGTTGCCGAGGAAATTCATTCTCCAACTCGGGTATAGTCTGGCTTCGGATCTGGATGCCAATCGCTTAGATGGGTAGAACCTAGAAGACAACCCTCATGCAGAGAGTATCGAGGGTGGCCCTTTGTGGAAGACCCTTCGATGCTCAAGTCAGTGGAGATTGACAGCAAGCAGATGTGAGGAGAAGGCTCTCGCAGAAGAATCCCTCAAGAAAATGGCTTCTCGAAAGCTTAGAGCTCTGCTTGAGCTTTAAGGGAGTTTTCAGTCAGAGTGTCAGTAAAAAAAATAGTAAAAAAAATATACCTAAGAAACTTTAGGACAAGGGTATTTATAGGCGATCACTTGATTCCTTGGGCGCATCACAGGGGGTCCAAAATCGTTTAGATTCGAATCAGATTCGAATCAAGTTTATTATGAGGCCGGTAGTATTAGTATCTAGTTAGTTAGAGAATCGACGGCTAGGGGAGCTGGTTGATGCTTTGAGATTCGATGATTCTATAGGTCCTAGGCCACTTTCGGTATTATTTGCATAATTTTTTGCTCGAGATCTTGTTAAGCTATTATGAATTTGAACTCTCCCACACTTGGTTCTGCAGAGGTGTTTGAATGCCTCGGCCTGGCCGAGGCAAGAGGTTAGCTCGGTCTGGTCGAAGCATAAGATTTGGCCGAAGCATATAATATTTTCGTGCCGTCAGGTATATAAGGATAGAATGCCTCGGTCCAGTCAGGATTAGAGGATAGCTCGGGTCCACTGAGGCGTAAGAATGGTTCGGAACAATTCAGTTTAAGGATAGCTTGATCTTGCCGAGGATGGTTCGGCTCTATCGAAGGTGGTTCGGCTCTGCCGAGAATGGTTCAGCTCTGTTGTTTTCTAGATATGGCAGCTGGCTGATTGAATATCGATAGTGGTTTCGATCTTTTTGTCGTGTGCACAAGCGTTGGCACAATGATAATTTTACCCCTCATCATATGCCCCCAACTCCCTAGTCCGAAGTGTAAATTCGATATAGGGAGTAGAGTCTAGAATAACTTCATTCGAGAGGATTCAAAGGGACGTGCAATGATGGTCTCATAAATGCAGTGTTGTCATTTTATCATTTTTCTCGATGAACGAAATGGAAAACCCCTCGTTTCTTATGGGCGACGATTGAGGAAGTCCCACATGGAGAATCCCTATGTTTACGGTTCCTGTAGCGGCAATTCGAGTGTCCGGGGGTTTCTTCTAAAGATGCTGTACCTTCTCCCTGAAATGATTTTTTTTAAAAAAAAGGAGTAGGGGTTAGGGCAGTGCTCTTTCTGCAATGCTTTCTTGTTTCTTCCCTAGAGATTTCATTCTTCAAAAGCTGACTTTCAAGGACTCTTATTCGGGCTACAACCAGATTCAGATGGCGCCCGAGGATGAAGAAAAGACTGCCTTTATCACCGATCGAGGTATTTATTGCTACCGAGTTATACCCTTTGGTTTAAAAAATGCAGGCGTAACTACCAAAGGCTGGTCAATAAAGTTTTCAAAGAGCAAATCGGTCGAAACATGGAGGTGTATGTTAATGACATGCTAGTAAAGAGCAGAGAGGCATTCCAACATATTAAAGATCTCACGAAAAGTTTTGCAACACTTCGGAAGTATCAAATGAAGCTTAACCCAACCAAATATGCTTTCGGAGTTAACTCTGGAAAATTCTTGGGTTTCATGGTCTCTTAACAAAGTATTGAGGCGAATCCATAAAAAATCCAGGACCAACAGATGGCACCTCCAGGGTTGGTCAAGGAGGTACAACATCTTACTAGAAGGATAGCGACCCTCAATCATTTTGTTGCTTGATCAGTCGAGAGGTGTTTGTCCTTTTTCAAAGTGCTCCGATCGGCCAAGAACTTCCAATGAACCTCGGACTGCCAAATTTTTTTTGAAAATATTAAAAATACCTCGGCTCACCACCTCTCCTCAGTAGCTCAAGGCCAAGAGAAATGCTGTATCTATACATGGCGGTCTCTGAGGGCGCTGTCGGCTCTATATTGGCTAGAGAGGAAGACAAAATTCAGAAGCTAATATATTGTGTTAGTAAATTGCTCCAAGACGCTGAAACAAGGTATACTCGAATCGAGAAGATGATTTTAGCTCTGATAACATCCGTCCGAAAGTTGCGGCCGCATTTTCAAACTGTGACAGTTTTAAGTGACCAACCCATCAAGTCAATTATCCATCATTCGAAAGCATCGGGAAGAATGACCAAATTGGTTGTCGAATTGACTGAGCATGACGTTTAGTACAAGCCTCGTTCAGCATCAGGGCATAGGTCTTAGCGGATTTCCGTAGTAATAGATATAAACCAAACTCTCTTATGCTAGCTTTTTGTTTTCTTTATAATCCTTTCCAGCTTTCCATCCGTTGTCTTTTCTTATCTTGAAGCGTGAGTTTGAGCAGTTATGTGCCTTTGCATTATAAGTGTATGCTTGGCATTTTTTCGTCATGGCATGCTCGACGATAAATTCTGGTTAGTTTTTTTTATTAACTTCTACTCGAATTTTTAGGACACATTTTAATTCATTAATAAGTTATTAATTGGGCTAGAAGGTGGGCTCCGGGCATTACAAATATCTTACTCCAATGATAGGAAATGAGCCATTTAAGCTATCTTGGCTGTATAGTTCAAACCCAGCTTACACCTGCACACTAGACTATTTTGTAAATTTAATATCTTATTGATAGAACCTTCGAAGCAAAAGTATCATAAATATGCTAGACTATATTGTAAATTTATTAAAAACTGCAAAGAATCCATTGAAAGGTTTTAAAATTTCTAAAAATTTCTATCTCATTTGGCCAATTCAACAATACGAAGGAACCTCTTTAAAATAAAATATGGATTGCCGTATTAAATAGAGAGCTGCTGTTATGCATAACCCTGATGGATAGCTGGACTATAGAACATGAAGATTCACACTAATAACATGCGCATGAGATCATAGTGGATGAGAAACCATAATGATATTGATGTGGCTGACGCAGCCACAAAGATAATTATGGCAAAATCGAAACTTTAAGGTGGCCCCGGCACCTCCAAGTCGGCCAAGTCGGCTTCGACCTTCTCAGGTTGGTCCCGCTCGGCCCTGGCATCTCCAAGTCGCCCAAGTTGGCCAAGTCAGCCCTGACCTTTTCAGGTCGGCCCCGCTCAGCCCCGGCACGCTCGGCCCGGCATCTCCAAGTCGCCCAAGTCGGTCAGGTCAGCTATGACCTTCTCAGGTTGGCCCCGCTCGGCTCCGGCATCTCCAAGTCGCCCAAGTCGGCCAGGTCGGCCCCGTTCGGCCCCGGCATCTCCAAGTCGCCCAAGTCGGCCAAGTCGGCCCTGACCTTCTCAGGTAGGCCCTGCTCGGCCCCGGCATCTTCAAGTCAGTCAAGTCGGCCCTGACCTTCTCAGGTCGGCCCCGCTCGGCCTCGGCATCTCCAAGTCGCCCAAGTCGGCCAAGTCATCCCTAACGTTCTCAGGTCGGTCCCGCTCGGCGCCGACATCTCCAAGTCATCCAAGTCGACCAAGTTGGCCCTGACCTTCTCAAGTCGGCCTGCTTGGCCCCGGCATTTCCAAGTTGCCCAAGTCGGCCAAGTCGGCCCTGACCTTCTCAGGTCGGCCCCGCTCGGCCCCGGCATCTCTAAGTCGGCCAGGTCGGCCCTGACCTTCTCAGGTCATCCCCGCTCGGCCTCGGCATCTCCAAGTCGCCCAAGTCGGGCAAGTAGGCCCTGACCTTCTCAGGTCGGCCCCACTCGATCTCGGCATCTCCAAGTCGTCCAAGTCAGTCAAGTCGGCCCCGGCCTTCTCAGGTCGGCCCCACTCGGCCCCGGCACCTCCAAGTTGGCCAAGTTGGCCCCAGCCTTCCCAGGTTGGCCTCGGCACCTCTGAGTCGGCAAAGTCGGCCTCGACCTTCTCAGGTCGGCCCCGCTCGGCCCCGGCATCTCCAAGTCGTCCAAGTCGGCCAAGTCGGCCCCGACCTTCCTAGGTCGGCCCCGACCTTCCTAGACCAACGGGGAGGCCGAGGTCATGAACCACACCATTCTCAGGGGGCTCAGGACCAGGCTGGATGGATCCAAGGGTCGATGGGTGAAGGAACTCCCCAGCGTGATATGGGCTTACCACACGACTCCTAGAGCCCCGACGGACAAGACTCCCTTCAGTCTCATTTTTGGATCCGAGGCCGTCATCCTTGTTGAGATCGGACTGCCCAGTCCACGCGTGGAATCCTTCAATGAAGAAGACAACTCCACATTGATACGAGCCAGCCTGGACTTTATCGACGAGGCACACGACAGGGCAAGGATGAGTATGGCGGCCTTCCATCAACGGGCAGCCAAATACTACAATGCCCGAGTTCGTCCTAAAGTCTTTCGCCAGGGATATCTAGTTTTAAGGAAGGCTGAGGTATCTAAGCCTACGGAGGGGGGAAACTGTCCCTCAACTGGGAGGGTCCTTATCGCATCGCCGAGACACTCCACCGGGGGGCATACAGGCTGGAAGAGCTCAACGGACAATCCATTCCGCGTACCTGGAATGCGGATAACCTCCGCCGATATTATCAATGATGTATCCCCAAGAATACAAGCAATAAAAGAGGTCCCTTCCAGCGTCACAGCCTGCTCTCCCTTGCATCCGAGGACCAATTCTCAGGAAAGGAGCTCGCCGGCATCGCGGCCCACGGGACACCACTCGGCCCTGGCACGGAGGTGCCCCTGAGGTGGTTAAGACCCTAAAGGCTCCGTACCCACTGAGTCGCCCTTCGGGTGGTACACAAACCCCCGAAGTGGTTCCAAAGGAGCTCGCCGGCATCGTGGCCCACGGGACACCACTCGGCCCCATCACGGAGGTGCTCCTGAGGTGGTTAAGACCCTAAAGGCTCTGTACCCACTGAGTCGCCCTTCGGGTGGCACACAAACCTCCGAAGTGGTTCTAAAGGAGCTCATCGGCATCGCGGCCCATGGGACACCACTCGGCTCCGGCACGGATGTGCCCTCGAGGTGGTTAAGACCCTAAAGGCTTCATACCCACCGAGTCACCCTTCGGGTGGCACACAAACCTCCAAAGTGGTTCTAAAGGAGCTCATCGGCATCGCGGCCCATGGGACACCACTCGGCCCCGGCACGGAGGTGCCCCTGAGGCGGTTAAGACCCTAAAGGCTCCGTACCCGCCGAGTCACCCTTCGGGTGGCACACAAACCCACGAAGTGATTCCAAAGGAGCTCGCTGGCATCGCGGCCTACGGGACACCACTCGGTCCCGGCATGGAGGTGCCCCCGAGGTGGTTAAAACCCTAAAGGCTTCGTACCCGCTGAGTCGCCCTTCGGGTGGCACACAAACCCCCAAAGTGGTTCTAAAGGAGCTCGTCGGCATCGCGGCCCACGGGACACCACTCGGCTCCGGCACAGAGGTGCCTCCGATGTGGTTAAGTCCCTAAAGGCTCTGTACCCGCCGAGTTGCCCTTCGGGTAGCACACAAACCCCCGAAGTGGTTCTAAAGGAGATCGCTAGCATCGTAGCCCACGGGACACTACTCGGCCCAGGCACGGAGGTGCCTCCGAGGCGGTTAAGATCCTAAAGGCTCCGTACCTGCTGAGTCGCCCTTCGGGTGGCACACAAACCCCCGAAGTGGTTTCAAAGGAGCTCGCAGGCATCTCGGCCCACGGGACACCACTCGGCCCCGGCACGGAGGTGCCTCCGAGGCGGTTAAGACCTTAAAGGCTCTGTACCTGCCGAGTTGCCCTTCGGGTGGCACACAAATCCCTGAAGTTGTTCTAAAGGAGCTCGCCGACATCGCGGCCCATGGGACACCACTCGGCTCCGGCACGGAGGTGCCCCCGAGGTGGTTAAGACCCTAAAGGCTCCATACCCGCCGAGTCGCCCTTCGGGTGGCACACAAACCCCCGAAGTGGTTCTAAAGGAGTTCATTGGCATCGCGGCCCATGGGACACCACTCGGCTCTGGCACGGAGGTGCCCTCGAGGCGATTAAGACCCTAAAGGCTCTGTACCCATCGAGTTGCCCTTCGGGTGGCACATAAACTCCCGAAGTGGTTTCAAAGGAGCTCACCGGTATCGCGGCCCACGGGACACCACTCGGCCCAGACACGGAGGTGGCCCCGAGGCGGTTAAGACCCTAAAGGCTCCGTACCCACTGAGTCGCCCTTCAGGTAGACACAAACCCCGAAGTGGTTCTAAAGGAGCTCATCGGCATCGTGGCCCATGGGACACCACTCGGCCCTGGCACGGAGGTGCCCCCGAGGTGGTTAAGACCCTAAAGGCCCCATACCCGCTGAGTCACCCTTCGGGTGGCACACAAACCCCCGAAGTGGTTTTAAAGGAACTCGCCGGCATCGTAGCCCATGGGACACTACTCGGTCCTCGGCGCTTTCAAGCTAATCTCGACGTTAAGTTGCCCTCGAATCGTTCTAAGTCCTTAGAATATTCTTCGGTCAAACGGCCTGCGACAACTCAAGGCATCCTAAGTAGCCTCCTACGTGGCCGGCTTATACTTCGAAGACGCATTTCAACATAGGCCAACCTGATGCAGCGGTTCGGCCACGGCATCATCACGTGCGCAACGCTCAGAGTCAAAGAGCATCTCGAAAGGAAGGTTACCCCCTTCCTCGTCAACAGGCATAGGATCCATCTTATTGTTATTCGCACAACAAAATGGTTCGGCTCAGAGGAAAGAATAAACAGGCAAGGCAAGAACACCGAGATATTCTTACAGAAAACTTCTCTTCATTGATAATGAAATAGGAGTACAAAATCTGGTCTAAGGCCGATTACAAAAAGGAAAAGGAAAAGAAACAACAACTTCTCAGGACTCGTTCGGGCCCGGCTCTCCTTTGTCGTCTTCTTCCTCCGTCGGCTCCTCATCAGCTTCCCCAGGTCGGATCCCCTCGAGCTCGGCAATGTCAATTTTGAGAGCCACGGACATCTTGGTCTTGCACATCTCAAAGCCCTTGATGTAGGCGTCAAGGCTGGCCTTGAGGACTTCTTTCCTAAATTCCGGCGAGGCCTTGTAGCTGGATACGGCCTGCCCTGCCTCGGCCTTGGCTCGCTCGGCCCTAGCCCCAGCCTCTCTGGCTCTGCCTTCGGCTTCCTCGGTGCGTGCATTGGCCTCGTCCGCATAGGCCACGGCCCCGGCCTTTTCGTGGCCCGCCTCAACAGCCGCTTTCTCCGCGGTGACTGCCCTCTTCGTGGCAGCCTGGGCCTCCCCTCGCACCGCCCTGACCTCCTCCGCGGCGCATTGAAGTTGGCGATTCAGCTCCTCCTTCTGCGCCGTGGCGGCCTTCAACCTCTCCAAGACCAACTCCAACTTGGCCTCGGCCGCGGGGGCCCGGCCACCCTCGGCCTTGGCCCGGCTCTCCACCTCCTTCAGTCGGCCGCCCAGACTCTCCTCCCGAGCCTTGGCCTCCTGGTGAAGTTGAGCGAGGCTCTAGGACTGCGTCGCGCTCTCCTTCCTGTACTTCTCGGCCCACGCCAACGCCCTTGTAAGCGCGTTCGAAGAATGGACCACCACCTCACGAAGGCCGACCGTGCCGTTGGCCATCTGCAGCAATGGGAACATGATCAGTCCTAAAAGATCAGGGCATCAAAAATACGTCCGGAAACAGAGAAAGCTCAGAAGATTACCTAGACAACGATGGCCATGACCATATCCAGGAGTGCGGAGTGGCTCATTCCCCGCATCTCCTCCTTGGACTCGGCAGTCCGGACACCTGACAAAAGGTGGGAGGCTTGCGCGGCGTCCGCCATTGAGTTGAACCTGGGGACTGGCCGCATCGTCCCCTCTTGCGGACCCTCAACCCGAGGGCAAGACGAGCGGCGCACCAACCATTGGGATGAGCTCTCCGCCCATCCTTCTGCTCTCTGGTCGCCTCCGCCCTGGCTTGGGGTTCCTTGGCGACTGGCTCCCTCTCTCTGGTAGGGGGGACCCTCTTCATCTCCGGCTCGGCGGCAGCCGGAGGGCTAACAACGACAGTTACCTGCCCCGCCTCGGGCACATCGACGGTGGAAGGAGCCTCCTCATTGAGATCCACAATCACCACGGCGGTTTGGGTGGTGACCTGGATCTCTCCCTCCTCCACTTCGGTCCCGGCCGGCCTCGGGACCACTTCCCCAGCTGGCGCTTCCCTAGCCGGCTCTTCTGCAGGTGCTGGGGGCTTAGGGGCTTCCGCGGCTCGGGCCGGCTCGGTCCGCTCCCTCCTTCGAAGTTTCTTCACCGGCCTTGATGTTTCCTCAGCTGCTGGCCTCTTCTGCTTCAAGGTAGCTTCAAACTCCCCGTCAGAGAACCTCATCGCTGCATCCAAAAATGAAAAGTATCAGCATCAGCACATAGTAACCCCCCGGCCGAGACAGAAGGAATCAAACGTCGTGCTCACCAACTGCCGGGGCCAACTCAGCTTCTATTAGGTTTTTCTCAGACAGGAGTTTCTTATAGCCAGGGAACAGCGATAACCCTGGCTGGGCCCCCTCGAAATAGCAAAGAATTACAAAGGCACAGATGATCCGAATCGAGTTCGGAGTCAACTGCGCCGGCACCAGCTTATATCTATCTAAAAGGTTCAAGAAAAAGGGGTGGAGTGGAAGGCGCAATCCGCACCGGAAGAACTCCTCATACAAGGCGATCCGATCGGGGTAGGTGGAGGTTACCCTATCCTCAGGCCCCGGCGCGGACAGATGAATAAAGCTAGGAACCTGGTACTTAGCCCTAATGGTCTCTATGTCCTCTGGGGTCATAGTTGAGGCGACTCCCGCTGGACCCGCAGGATCAAGGCTCACCGCTGAGGGTGGAGCCGGGCGATGGGAAGACACAGGAACTGCCCTAATAGGAGAGGCTAAGGTTGAGGTGGATAGAGGTTCAGTCGAAGATGGTTGGCCGCGGATGGTAACTCCGCCCATCGGCCGAGACACCTGACGGGCTGAAGGGGTTTGGTCTTCACTGTCGGAATGGGAAGTTTCTACTAAAGGCCTCTTACCCTTTCTAACGGTACGGTGGTCCATGGGTGAAGATGAAGGACGAAACTAACCTGGGAATCAAAAAGAACTCGAAGGCGGAAAGGCTCAGGTCGCAGAAAAATTCAAGAGAAGAAAGGCTGGAAGAAAGCAATGGCGGTGTAAAAGCTTTCTCCAAGCCCTTGGGGTGCTTTTATACCCCCATTTCCAATAAGAGATAATCAAGGGCCCGCCACGCGACACTCTCCTATTGCGCCATGGGCTGTCCGCCGAAAATCTCGCCTGCGCCCGAGACGTGCCACCTCGATTCACCCCAAGGAGCATGATCCCCGGCCAATCGCAGGGCATAGAAGACGGAGAAGCGATGATGGCCCTCACCTTTTCCTATTCCCCGATAGGTTTCCTCTTCGAGGCGTACGGCGCTAACGTCATCTCCCACCTACCGCATGATTACAGAAGATTTTCGAAGCGACACTGCCTTGGAACGACGCGCCAGCTCACCAAGCCATTAAAAGCACACTAAAGAGCAATCATTTTTTGAATTTTCGCGCCCCTCTTGCCCAAAGGGCAACGGGCGCATGGCCCTTCGCGCTCAGGGGCGGGGGCATCTGATGTGGCTGACACAACCACAAGGATAATTATGGCAAAATCGAAACCTTAAGACGGCCTCGGCACCTCCAAGTCAGCCAAGTCGGCCCCGCTCGGCCTCGGCATCTCCAAGTCGCCCAAGTCGGCCAAGTCGGCCCTGACCTTCTCAGGTCGACCCCGCTCGGCCCTGGCATCTCCAAGTCGCCGAAGTCGGCCAAGTCGGTCCTGACCTTCTCAGGTCGGCCCTGCTCGGCCCCGGCATCTCCAAGTCGTCCAAGTCGGCCCTGACCTTCTCAGGTCGGCCCCGCTCGGCCCCGGCATCTCCAAGTTGCCCAAGTCAGCCAAGTCGGCCCTGACCTTCTCAGGTTGGCCCCGCTCGGCCCCGACATCTTCAAGTCGCCCAAGTCGGCCAAGTCAGCCCTGACTTTCTCAGGTCGGCCGCGCTCGGCCCCGGCATCTCCAAGTCGTCCAAGTCGGCCAAGTTGGCCCTGACCTTCTCAGATCGGCCCCGCTCGGCCCCGACATCTCCAAGTCGCCCAAGTCGGCCAAGTTGGCCCTGACCTTCTCAGGTTGGCCCCGCTCGGCCCCGGCATCTCCAAGTCGTCCAAGTCGGCCCTGACCTTCTCAGGTCGACGCCGCTCGGCCCCGGCATCTCCAAGTCGCCCAAGTCGGCCAGGTCGACCCTGACCTTCTCAGGTCGGCCCCGCTCGGCCCCAGCATCTCCAAGTCGTCCAAGTTAGCCAAGTCGGCCCCGGCCTTCTCAGGTCGGCCCCACTCGGCCCCGGCTTTCCTAGGTCGGCCCCGCTCGGCCTCGGCACTTCCGAGTCGGTCAAGTCGGCCTCGACCTTCTTAGGTCGGCCCCGCTCGGCCCCGGCATCTCCAAGTCGTCCAAGTCGGCCAAGTCGGCCCCGGCCTTCCCAAGTCGGCCCCGCTCGGCCCCGGCATCCCCGAGTCGGCCAAGTCGGCCCCGGCCTCCCAGGTTGGCCCCGCCCCGGCACCTTTGGGACGGACCCAGAACATTCCTGGCTATTTGCGCCGCCGTCTTTCTGACCCACGCCGCTTGGCATCCTCAGGCCCAACTACCCGCTGGCCACACCGCTGATGGAACTGGACCTAACTACCTGTCAGCCCCGCTGACTGATGGGACATGGCTCACCAACCGTCGTTTTTCTCCTGACTGATGGAACGTGACTCACCAACCGCCGTTTTTCTCCTCCTCCGATGGGACAGGACCCACCAAGTGGTCGCACAGGGGTCAACCCACTACAAAAGGGAAGGTCCACTCAAGAATAAAGTAACACAAACTCATACTCTTGCTACCCGGATGCCCAAAAAGAAATTCCTATCTTTTTGAGGATTCATCTTTTCTCCCAGAGCTCGTATGAGCTCTTCCTCAGCTGTGACCCATGTTACTGACTTGAGCATTGGAGGGTCCTCACCAGAGCTTCCCTCTAGTCTTGGAACTTTTTGCAGGCCATCCGATCAGGCGAAGGACGGCAAATTAAGCAGCTCTCTTCTCCGACGTTTAGGACCGGTGATCAGGCATCATCAGATATTACCTGTCATGCCATTTATATTTTGATGGTAGAACAGTTTTGTAACTAAAATTAGTTAAAAAAAAAAAAAAATTTGGAGTTAGGGTTTAGGTCAAGTCCTCCATTGGGATTTGGGATGGGGCCCACCAATTGGATTAGCTGAGTCGCTCCGGCTTCGGCGTGGATCAAAGCTCTCAGGCTTCGGCGTGGATCAAAGCCGCTGATCTATAAATATTTTTGATCAGCGATCTCTCGGGCGAGCGGGAGCCATCCGATGGCCCGGGCGAGGGCCTGGAGTAGTAGACTTGGGCACTGGGCTTCCGGAATTCGTGAACGATCTCTTTGTTGTAGGTCACCGGAAGGGGAGGGGGACCTCGATAACATGGCCGCTGATGTAGTAGGCCTGGATGGACTTCTTCACAGAGCCGTAGGCATAGTGGAGCATGACGACGGCGTCGCCCTTGTTGAAATAGCCCTCAGTGAAGGCCCAGGAGACGTGCTGGCGTTGTCCACGAGGGAGACCTCGTCGACGTCATCGGCGTTGATGAAGGCGCGGGATCGGAGGAAGGAGGGCTGGAGGCAGTTGAAGTAAAAGTCGTCGGGCTGGCGGAGGAAGAGACGCTGCCATCGGAGCTGGGCGGCAAGGACGGAGGCGGGGCAGCTGCCGAAGCTGCCATTGTTAATGCGGGAGACGGCGGGGTCGTGGTGGGAGAACTCGTCGCGGATCTCGGCAGCGGAGATGGGGGGCGGCGCTGGCCGAGGCCGTTTTGGGATGGGCCCGTTAGCGTTGTCGCCGTCGCGGCGCCGGTTCTCACCACGGTCGTCGCGGTGGGGATCCATCAGGAGGGGTTTAGGGTTTCGGGGTGGTGGAATTAACCGCAGAGAAACTAGGGTAGGGTTAGGGCTCTGCGGGCAAGCAGGCGGAGGAAAGGGAGCTCAGCTTTCCCTCGTTCCGGGCCGTGCCAAGTCTTAACCCACGGGCCCGTGGCGAGCGTGCCCGTCACGGCTCAGCCTAAATAGACCACGGACCGTATCGAACGTAACTCGGCACGGCCTGTTTAATAACAGACCGTGCCGGCACGGCCTGTTCATTTTTTCGGCCCGAGGCCCAGTGCCCCGTCGAGTTCTATAAATAAGCCTCCCGATATCTCTTTTCTTTCAAGAAACCTCTGCCCGGTGCCCCCGTCGAGTTCTATAAATAAGCCTCCCGATATCTCCTTTTTTTTATTTTTCAAGAAATCTCTAACCCTCGTCTCCCGATATCTCTTTTTTTTCAAGAAATCTCTAACCCTCGTCTCTCGCCTTCTTCAAGAGTTCTTACAATCGTTCTTTCATCAAGAACCCTTCTCGATTATGGAGGACCGAGCTTTCAATCGCCTTGGCCGCCTGACGAGTCGGAAGGAGATCGTGAGTATTTGAGAATCCCTCTTTCCTTTTCTTCCCGTTTTCTTTACCATCTGATTGTTTTCTTGCATATTCTTAGCATATTATTATAAATTTTATCAGCTTGTTCAACACACATGCGGGTGTATTCAAGGATTATTAACGTAGAAAAGTTAAACATATCTTAGTACCTTTAATATAGTGAACCACAGGTGTCTTCTGAACTATACAAATGCCTTATTATTATTATTTTTTTCTCTAGGATTTTCTTCTACATTTACTTAGCACACGCCAATTTGCCACTATATTAAGTTAATAAGCATATCATCTTTTGATAAGTTTTCTTGATGTGTATTATCAAAAATTTTGATGGTTTCTCCAAGTTCTTTGCTTTTAAATGATTAAGAATGTGAATAAATTTTCCAATTCTTTATTGGCGATAGAATGCTTATGTTTGATACTCATCAATCATATAAAAAGATCCAAGATTTTAGGCTGACAATTGATTCTGATGTTTGCTTGTATGCAGTGTGATAGATTCAACCAAGAATTATAAAGTTCATAATTTATGTTCTGATATGTTTAATATAGTGGACCACAGGTGCTTCCTGTATCATAGAAATGTCTTTTTTCCTACAAATTTTTTTTTTCATTCACTCATGATATACCAATTTGCTACTGAATTCAAAAATATTAAGTTTATAAGTGTATCATCCTTGGTAAGTTTTGTTGTTTGATGGTTTTTTCAATTGCTTTGCTTTTAAATGATAAAAAACGTGAATAAATTTCTTTTTCTTTCTTATCTAATAGAATGCTTTTGACACTCATGACTCGTGTAAAATGATCCAATCTTTGGGCTGTCAATTTATTATGATGTTTGTTTACATGCAGTATGATAGATTCATCCAAGAATTATTAATTTGATAAGTTCACATATTTTTGTATGTTTATGTGGTGAACCACAGGTGCCCTCTGAATCATAAAAATATCTTTTTTTCCTAGGTTTTTCTTCTACATTTACTTAGCACATGCCTATTTTCTGCTGCATTCAAAAATAATGAGTTTATAATTTTGTTATCTTTTGGTAAGTTTTGTTGTTGTGCATGTCCAAGCTTTGCTTTCAAATGATTAAGAATGTGAATAATTTTTCCTATTCTTTCTTATTTGATAGAATGCTTATATTTGACAATCGCTTGTGTAAAAATATCCCGTCTTTGTGTTGTCAATTGATGCTTACATTTGTGTTGTCAATTGATGCTTACATTTGTTTATGTGTAGCATGATAGATTTATTTAATAATATAAAGTTGATAGTCATCACACTATTCTGGTACATTTAATATAGTGGACGACAAGGTGTCCCTTATATCAAAAAAATTAGGCCTACAAACTAATCAGATGGGTTAAGTCATGCTTGATCTCGATCCAATCGAAGTTTATATTTTAATCATAATTTTAGACCCAAACCCAACCCGTTTGATCATCGAATTGGGTCCTTCAGTTCTATTCAGAGCAAGCATGATCTGAATTCAATCCGCAACGTTGAGGTTTCGGATAAGATTGGATTGGGTTATGTTTGTATTTAAGTACCTATCTAACTATTATTTTATAGCTAAAATATAGTAATTAATAATAAAATATAAATCCATTAAACACTTTAAATGAGATTAAAAAATCAATTTAAACTTGAATTTTTGTTGAAAATCTTTTAGTTCTATCCAATTAAATAATTATCCTTAAGTTTATAAACTATGATATTTAAGATATTTATTCATATACTTAAAGACATTATAAACAATAATCCATCAAAATAAATAATAAAATATAAATATTTAGATATAAGTAGTAAAAAATATGAGAGGTGATCTAGTGTTAAGATGAAAAGGAGAATTGGTTTAAGTTAGAGCTTATTCAATAAATTGATAAAGATAATTAGAATGAAGAAAAATAAGATTTATAATTAAAGTTGATGGGTAGGGTTGAATTAGGTTTGGGTAGGGTTCGGCCAAAAAAATAAAGACTCGGATCCGATTCAAAATTTAGATTAGGTCTAATTTGCAAGCTCAACCCAACAAAATCTAACCCATGGATCTTTAAATACGGGCAAGGTTGAGTTATATGGGTTGACTCGGATCCATTTGAGACCTTAATAAAAATGTCCTTTTTCCCAATGATTTTCTTCTACATTTACTTGGCATATGCGAATTTGCTACTAAATTCAGAAATATTAAATTCATAAGTGTATCATCTTTTGGTAAGTTTTTTTGTGTATTTCCAAAAACTTTGATTGTTTCTTCAATTGCTTTGCATTTACATGATTAAGAATGTGAACAAAATTTTCCTATTTTTTCTTACTTGATAGAATGCTTATGTTTGACACTCATTACTCATGTAAAAGATCCAATCTTTGGGCTTTCAATTGATTTTGACATTTGTTTGTATGCAGTTTGATAGATTCATTCAAAAATTATTCGGTTGATAAATATAACATATTTTAGTATGTTTAATATAGTGAACCACAGGTGTCCCTCGAATCATAAGAATGTCTTTTCCCATACTATTTTCTTCATTTACTCGGCACATGCCAATTTACTATTGTATTCAACAATATTAAGTTTATAAGTGGATTATCTTTTGGTAATTTTTGTTGTTGTGGTTTCTCCAAGTGCTTTGCTTTTAGATGATTAAGAATGTGAATAAATTTCCTTATTCTTTCTTGTCAAATAGAATGCTTATGATTAACGCTCATCACTTATGTAAAAAGAACCAATCTTTGTACTATGAATGGATTCTAACAGTTGTTTGTATGTACTAGGATAGATTCTTCCAAGAATTATTAAGTTGATAAGTTTAAATATTTTGGTACGTTTGATGTAGTGGGCTAGGGTGCCCCTTGAATCATAAAATTATCTTCTTTTTTTATTCTAGGATTTTCTTCTACATTTACTCAGCACAAGTCAATTTGCTACTATATTAAAAAAACATTAAGTTTATAAGTGAATCCCATTTGGAAAGTTTTATTGTTGTGTATTTACAAAAACTTTGATGGTTTCTCCAATTGCTGTGCTTTTAGATTAAGAATATGAATAAATTTTCCTATTCTTTCTTGTGTGGTAAATTGCTTATATTTGACAATCATCATTCATGTAAAACGATCCAATCTTTGGGCTGTCAATTTATCCCTATGTTAGTTTGTAGGCAGTATGATGGATTCATCCAATAATTATTAACTTGTAAGTTTAACATATTGTGCTATGTTTAATATAGTAGGCCACATGTGCCCCCTGAATCATGAGATTGTCTTCTTTCCTTGGATTTTCTTCTATATTTTTTAAGCACATGCCAATTTGGTACTATTCAAAAATATTATGTTTATAAGTGTATCATCTTTTGATAAGTTTTGCTATTGTGTACTTCCAAAAACTTCAATGGTTTTTCCAATTGCTTTGTTTTTAAATGATTAAGAATGTAAATAAATTTTCCTACTCTTTCTTGTCTGATAGAATGCAAATGTTTGGCAATAATCGCTTGTAGAAAGATCCTATCTTTGAGCTGTCAATTGATTTTGATGCTTGCTTGTATGCAGTATGACAGATTCATCCAAGAATTATTAAATCGATAAGTTTAACATGTTCTGGTATGTTTAATATAGTGGACCAAGGTGCTCCCTGAATCATGAAAATGTCTTCTTTCCTAAGATTTTCTTCTGCATTTTCCCAGCACATGCCAACCTACTACTGTGTTCAAAAGTAAATTTATGAGTGCATCCTTTGGTAAGTTTTGTGGTTGTGCATTTCCAAAAATTTTGATGCTTCCCCAATTCTTATGCGCTTAAATGATTTTGAATGCGAATAAATTTCCCTACTCTTTCTTGTCTGATGGACTGCTTATGTTCAGCACTCAACATTCACCTTAAAGACATCCAATCTTTGGGTTGTCAATTGATTCTTATGTTTGGTTGTATGTAGTATGACAGATTTATCCCAGTCAGATCTGCAATGGATTTTGATGTGGCCCATTTTTTGCTAACAAATCCAAAGAAAGAAAAAGAGAACATTCATAGGGCTTCCGACTTGAATGAGGATTACCAGAAGCTTCTTGCAGAATGTTTGCTGAAGAATAGGACCCGGATACTTGCGTTTAAGAGCAAGCCCCCAGAATCAGTTGAAGATATTTTTCAAGATGTCTACTTTGATTCCTGTTGTAAGTCGAGGATAGTGAAGAAGCGGAGGCACATAAATGCAGAGAGGATACTACATGCCCCAGACATACTAAATGATTACTTTGTAAATCTTCTTGATTGGGGGAGCTGCAATGTCTTAGCGGTTGCTCTTGCGAATACAGTTTATCTATTGAATGCCTCTAATGGGTCTAGCTCAGAGCTAATGCGTGTAGAAGTAGATGATGGGCCCATCACTTGTATCAGCTGGTCTCCAGATGGGCGGGTACTTGCCATCGGCTTAAACAATTCTCTGGTTGAGTTGTGGGATCCAGAAGCTTTCCAAAGGTTGAGAACTCTACAAGGGGCACGTCGATCCTGTGTTGGATCCTTTGCTTGGAACAATCACATTTTGACGACCGGAGGGATGGATGGTGTGATAAGGAACTATGATGTGAGGGTGCAAAACTGCACTCTCCGTTGTTATAGAGGACATAGGGAAGAAGTTTGTGGGCTCAAGTGGTTCTTATCGGGCCAAAAATTGGCAAGTGGGGGGCGTGATCACCTCCTGCACATATGGGACATATCCATGGCATCTGCGAATCATCCTCCAAGTCAGAACTAATGGCTTCACAGATTCAGTGACCATAGTGCAGCTGTCAAGGCAATCTCCTTGCATCTGGTGGTGATGCAAATGACTGTAGCATTAAATTCTGGAACACCCAAACTGGCGACTGCTTGAATTCAGGGCAGTATTTTTCTACTCTCTTCCATTTATGTTGATTATGGATTTGTCTTAAATTATTTTATTTTGAAAACATTGAGGACAATGTTTAGTTCAAGTGTGGGGGGGTAGTCGTATATGAGTACAAAACATGCATTGAATCATCTTTTAATTTTTTTTATTTCCCTTAATTGATAATTAAATTAAAGTCATTCATTAGAATCAATGAAAAATTGTGAGTTTCATAACTTGATTGAATTTATACATTTTTACAAGTTTGTTGAGTAAATTGATTTGGTTTCTAATTATGAAATTTTACACGTTTGATTGATAAATATGATTACCCTGTGAGATTTTGAGCCTTTAGATTGAACACTAAATTCAATCTCATTTTCTTTGCTGTGTGATATTGCATTCCATTTTCATGAACTTCTAGAACTTGCATGAATTCTTTTCAAGACTACATTAATATGAACTTGCATAAAGAAGATTAAGGCAATTTGTTGAACCCAATTTGTGATTACCCAAACCTATGGACCAAAACACCTAACCCTACCAAAATGCTTAACCCTTTTAACCCTTTCTATTTCCATTGTTAAACAAGTTGAGCCTTGACTTATCCTTTGTCCATACTTGAGTACAAAACATTTACACATTTTCATCTACTAATCTTAAGAGAATGAGGATTTGTGGTAGTTGTTTGCTAGTCATATAATATTGAGTACTTGAATATTATTGTGAATTATGAAGAATTGGGAATTTGTTTAAATTTTCATTTTCATTTAAAAAAAAAAAGAAAAAAAAATGCATGTATATAAAAAAAAAAAAAAGAAGAAGAAGAAGAAGAGAAATTCCCATAGTTTAATATTATTCAAGTACTTGGGAAATAAGAAAGTGGAAGGTTTTATGATTGCACTTCTTATCATATCTTGGGTTGGTTGATTGAAGGATGAAGGTTTATTTATTTTGTACTCAAATTACCTTATCCAACAAAACTTTCCTACCTTAACTTACTCCTTACCCCAATCCTTGTTACATCCTTACCTAAAGTCCTTATGATTTGTGTATAGTTTATATTCAAAGTAGTGGAGATTAGAATAATTGCAAGCATATGGTAAGTTGTGATTATGGATGCATTTGAGAGAAACACTTTACCTTAATTATCGAGGGTATAGAGAGACACACATACATCCGGTGAGAATTTATCAATCTTATTTGTTTCTTTTCATATTAAGTTCTAAATTACTTTGTTCTTCAATTTTGTGAAAGGTAGATTCATGAAAAGTTATGGAATTAAGCAGTTCTAGTTGAATTCTAGTTTTGACTTTGGTTTGATTTGATATGATGGAAATTAATCAATTTTTGGATGGTTCATTGTTATGTTTGCCCGAGGACGTGCAAACGTTCAAGTGTGGGGGAATTTTGATAAGTATAAATTATGCATATAATTTATACTTTATTTCATTATTTTTATTTTGATAATTTGAGGACTTGGTATTGATTTTTGTGCTATTTCAGGAAAAAATTAAAGATTTTTGTGCTATCGATAAGTTTAACATGTTCTGGTATGTTTAATATAGTGGACCAAGGTGCTCCCTGAATCATGAAAATGTCTTCTTTCCTAAGATTTTCTTCTGCATTTTCCCAGCACATGCCAACCTACTACTGTGTTCAAAAGTAAATTTATGAGTGCATCCTTTGGTAAGTTTTGTGGTTGTGCATTTCCAAAAATTTTGATGCTTCCCCAATTCTTATGCGCTTAAATGATTTTGAATGCGAATAAATTTCCCTACTCTTTCTTGTCTGATGGACTGCTTATGTTCGGCACTCAACATTCACCTTAAAGACATCCAATCTTTGGGTTGTCAATTGATTCTTATGTTTGGTTGTATGTAGTATGACAGATTTATCCCAGTCAGATCTGCAATGGATTTTGATGTGGCCCATTTTTTGCTAACAAATCCAAAGAAAGAAAAAGAGAACATTCATAGGGCTTCCGACTTGAATGAGGATTACCAGAAGCTTCTTGCAGAATGTTTGCTGAAGAATAGGACCCGGATACTTGCGTTTAAGAGCAAGCCCCCAGAATCAGTTGAAGATATTTTTCAAGATGTCTACTTTGATTCCTGTTGTAAGTCGAGGATAGTGAAGAAGCGGAGGCACATAAATGCAGAGAGGATACTACATGCCCCAGACATACTAAATGATTACTTTGTAAATCTTCTTGATTGGGGGAGCTGCAATGTCTTAGCGGTTGCTCTTGCGAATACAGTTTATCTATTCAATGCCTCTAATGGGTCTAGCTCAGAGCTAATGCGTGTAGAAGTAGATGATGGGCCCATCACTTGTATCAGCTGGTCTCCAGATGGGCGGGTACTTGCCATCGGCTTAAACAATTCTCTGGTTGAGTTGTGGGATCCAGAAGCTTTCCAAAGGTTGAGAACTCTACAAGGGGCACGTCGATCCTGTGTTGGATCCTTTGCTTGGAACAATCACATTTTGACGACCGGAGGGATGGATGGTGTGATAAGGAACTATGATGTGAGGGTGCAAAACTGCACTCTCCGTTGTTATAGAGGACATAGGGAAGAAGTTTGTGGGCTCAAGTGGTCCTTATCGGGCCAAAAATTGGCAAGTGGGGGGCGTGATCACCTCCTGCACATATGGGACATATCCATGGCATCTGCGAATCATCCTCCAAGTCAGAACCAATGGCTTCACAGATTCAGTGACCATAGTGCAGCTGTCAAGGCCCTCGCATGGTGCCCCTTTCAAGGCAATCTCCTTGCATCTGGTGGTGATGCAAATGACTGTAGCATTAAATTCTGGAACACCCAAACTGGCGACTGCTTGAATTCAGTGAATACTGGTTCCCAAGTCAGTGCACTGCTGTGGAGTAAAAATGAAAGGGAGCTGTTGAGCTCCCATGGTTTTCCTAATAATCAATTCACCCTGTGGAAGTTCCCATCGATGAATAAGATTATGAAGTTTACTGCTCATGAATCACCAGTTCTTTTCATGGCTCAGAGCCCAGATGGTTGCAGGGTAGCATCTGCAGCAGCTGATGAGAGTCTTAAAATTTGGAACATTTTTGGAACCCTTGACGTGCCAAAGCACAAAGCTAAAACAGCTGATGCATGGTCATTTGGCAGTTTCAATCATATCAGGTGAGAAAGCTAAATCATATGCGTATGCATGTGTCTGCATGTGTGCTTCTAGTTATGTATATCCACGCACACGTATACACATACACATTTTATTTATTTATTTATATGCACATCCATGCATGTATGCATATTATTTAAGTTTATTATAAACTAATGGCATGCATATGTGCATGCGCACTCATCTACAATACCCAAACCTGCCTTTAAACAAAATCACACAGACACATGCACATGCATAATGCATATATCTTCGCATCCTTTACTTTGCTCTTA
Source organism: Calamus simplicifolius (assembly GCA_900491605.1). Lineage (NCBI taxonomy): Eukaryota > Viridiplantae > Streptophyta > Magnoliopsida > Arecales > Arecaceae > Calamus > Calamus simplicifolius. The sequence continues at coordinate 173,342 of UESW01002383.1, forward strand.
GCATGCTTCTGGAACTTGCATATTGTTTATGTTGTGCATATACTGATATACTTTTGAAACTTGATGTACTTATTGTACGTGTCTTGGTGCTATGTTACGTAGTCCATGAATGTTTTTCATGTATCATTATGGACACACACGTGCACACCCAGATGCATGCGCATGCAACTATATTTAGAAAAGTCTATGATTATATGGCATAGTTGAAGTTGGTATAAATCTATTTACACATTAGCTTGCATATTATATAGGTTGTAGAATATTATATATGCTGTACATATACTGATATATTTTTGCAACTTCATGTGCATATGATACAAGTCTTAGTGCTCTCTTATATAGTCCATGTACCTTTTTCATGTATCATTATGGGTGTACACACATGCACGCATGCTGCTATTCTTCTAAGTTTAAAGTCTATAATTGTATGATATAGTTGTAGTGGGAATAAATCTATTTGCGCATTAGCTTGCATATTTTATATGTTGTGCATAAACTAACATACTTTTGGAACTTCATGTACTTATGATGCCGATCATGGTATTGTCTTATATAGTCCCTGTACCTTTTCCATATATCATTGTGATTGCACACATGTACACGCATGTGTGCATGTATGCACCCACCCACATACATGCACATTTATTGAAAAGCCTCTGTTGTAAGGTAGAAGCACCTCAATACTCTAGCCTCCTAGTTCTGATTTTTTTTTTTAAGTGTGCCTTATGTTATTTTATTGTTCTTTTGAATAATAGTGGCTGGTCATCCTTCATCATCTCGGTAACATCAATTTTGATTGGACTCTTATTCCACATATATTTGTATGGAAAATGCATTTATATCTTCTAATTGTACCATAGAGTTTATCCTTTTGGGCTTTCCTCTGTAATTGTAATTTAACATATAACCATGTTTTCTTTTCATTAATCAATATTTTATCATTTGATAATGACATTCCTTATGGTACATGATATCATCCTCGATGTTAGCACTTAATTTAAGCATAACTAGTGTAAATTGTGAACAAATATGAGTAAAATTGCAAGAAATGCTCTCTGTATATCATGACATCCTTTCTAAAAGATTTCTTAGTATCTTGATTGTTTTGTGGGAATGTTTTTAATAGAATACAAAAGTTTTTTTGTATTAAAATTTTGTAATACTTTGGTAGAGTGATGAAACCTAGGGCTGTTTGTATAGTTTATAACATTGGTTGGTTTGCACCAAGGCCTGAGATTTGAAATATTGTGATGCATTGATACATACCTACTCATGGTTTGCCAATATGGGTTGGCATGGCATGTTGCGTATTGTAATATGCAAAACTAATATGTACACTTCCCTTGTGTTGTATGAGGAACAAGATCATTGGTTCCCCCATATTTTCTGGTTTATTAGGAGTTCGATTCTCCAATTCTAGCACATTTTTAACATTAATAGTGGGTCAAACTCATTTTGTAGCATTCCAAATATGTTCTAGTTAATAAAAGCTGAAAATTAGAGAATTTGACAAGTACCCATGTGTATGATATGCAACTGATTTGGATATGTCTATCCAGGATTCTGGAAACTGGATGCAAATGTTTAGGTAACATCGTTTATGACATAGTCTATATTAGATAGTGTCGATGTAAAATGTATATTCTAGTTCAATTGCTAATTTGCTATGCTTCGCGTATCTTTATAGTAAAATTTTTAAGTTTTTGGTTCGTCATCGATGTTATTATTGACCGGATTATTTTGAGATAATTGTTATTTCTAAGAAGTGATTAAGTTTAATTTTCTATTATTTTTAGTGTATATTCTATTCCACGAGTTCTCATAAAAATACGTTGAAATGCTAGTTACAAATCAACAACAACGTGCCTAACCTTTTTTGCAAGTGAATTCCCTTAACTTTTTGCACATAGGCTTAGACGATTGTAGTCGATCTTGTGATTTGGTATGCAATGTTTAGCTTTTGTTGCTTTTTGCTTAAACCACAGGTTAAAGTGTTTGAGGGGAGATCGGCAACAAAGCCCTTCTTTTCTTAGAGTAGGCATGTAGGGTCTGGTTTGATGCCATAGGACCTTGTCAGTGCGATAAAGATCTTCGGTGTGAGAATTCCATCAAAAAGCATGTTGGTTCGGTTGAAGAATTTGATCATTGACAAATGCTTTTTTGTATAGTATTTATAGAGATCCAGGTTAAACCTTTGCAGATCTTCTTTGGTAATCTATTACAATGTTTAAAAGGTTTATTCTTCCAGTAAACAATAACCTATTATCCTTCCAGTGAGTAGAAATAATAGTGTTATCGAAAACTTCTTCAACCATTAAAGATGATAACCTAGACAAAGGGGGAGGTTGTTGAAGATCAGTTTTCTCATCCATGTTTTTGCTATGGCTAATTTGACACATTGGCAATGGGGCTATTGAATCTTAGGATCCAATAATATATGTTTTGATGGTAATAAGATATTAATTAAAGGACTAATGGCTTACTTGAGTTGCAATGGTCTACTTAAGTTCGAATGACAATCATTTCATTGCAAAAGCTCAAGTCATAATTGAAAGTGGGGAGAAGGACATGGACAATTCAACTCTCAACCAATACAAGAACATCTGAACGCTAGGTTTTTAATTATAATTTTTATTTTGCTAAAGACTTAGTAAAACTTGGTAAGAGAGTAATTGTACAAGGCTCAAGAATCATTAAAATCAATTAGACTAGATTTTTGATAAAAAATTAATGAAAAACAATAAAAATCTAAAACTAGGAGTAAACGATCGACCAAAGATTATATACCAAAACAGCGTGTTTGGTCAAGTCCAACGATTGACCAACTCAGACTAGAGTGGTCAACGAACCATGGGTTAGCGGTAGACTGCTTCAAGATGTAATGATCCACCAGCGGGCTTCTAACAAGGCTAACGATCAAATTTCAGATGACTATTGGAGCTGTTTTTTGGGCTCCAACAGGTAAATTTTTTTAGCCTCATAATTTTAAAGGCTTGGAATTGTTTCTAGTATGAAAATTTGGATTGAAAATCATTGGTAAATCTTTGAGAAATAGAATTTTTTGAGCTTTGAGTTCATAATCTTTCTTTTCTAAATTTAGAGTTATATTTATAATCCACATCCTTGGGAGTGTTTTCTTGTGATTGCTTCTTCAAGAAAAGAGATTGAACATTGATAATAAGCTTGTTAAGAGTTCTTCCTTAATTTGGAAAAGGGAATGTGTTAGGATTTGGTCTTCACCCGATTTAAAGAGGATTGATATAGTAAAGTTCTCAAGGAGTCTTGAAGAGCGAACATAAGCAAGAAATATCAAACCACTACAAAATATTGTGCCTTATTTACTCTTTTCGTTCTTTATTTATTTGCTAGAATTTTAATTTGCTATTGCATTATTGTTCTTGCAAAGTTTTGAATTTGCTATACTCATTGCATCATTCTTGCTTAGAAGATAATTTTAAGTGTTAGAAATCCAATTCACCCCCTTTCCCCCTAGGCCCCCTTCTTGGGTTGCACTTGGGCTATCATGGGTTAATTTGTACATCTTATCATTCTTTTTCTGCTTGAATTTTATATTTATCTATTTGTTCAATTAACCTCTTTTGAATGAATATCTTGACTTTGTTTAGCAAAATTTTTAGCTTCTTCACTAGATCTGAAATGATAAGGAAGGGGATAACTATCTATTGGCAAATGAGGAGTTATTCCAACAATGATTTCAAAAGGAGATTGACCAATAGAACTATTTATAGAATTATTATAGGCAAACTAAACAATAAACAGAAGAGTATACCACATGAGAAGACATTAAAGAAGATTGCCAAAACTTTGATTCATGATTTTAGTTTGGCCATAAGTATGAGGATGATGAGCACTAAAAAGCAAAGAGTATTGTACCCATCATAGCCCATAGATTTTTCTAAAAATCACTTGCAAATTTAATGTCTCTATCTAATATAATAGTTTTTGATGCATCAAGCAATCATAATACTTCTTCGAAGAATAATTTAGTGACTTGTAAAGTAGCAGATGTTTTGCTACAATGATTAAAATATACGATAATGGAAAAAATATCTACAACTATCAATATAGAGAGTCAAATCCCCTTCTGTCCTTTGAAAGTCCAAATATAGAATTCGTACTGAGGTTTTCCCATTTGGTTGAGGTGATAATTTAATCTTACATATGTTTTTTGCCAAATTTTCAAGGAGATTACTCCATCATAAAAACATATTCATATAAATTTCATGCTTTTAGAACTTAACTTGGATTGATCTACCACTGATGATCATATCATCACATGCATAAATATATTACTAATGATCATAACACAATATGCATAGATCTACCACTAGTGACATCAACATTGTATAGTTTAATTTATCATTAATAATTGCAATATAGCATGCAAAAATATGCCATGTGAGATTCAACAAAATACAAAGGTGAATAACAAGTATGAACAGGCTCTGACACCATTGTTGGTGAAATTATAAAAGGACACAAGGCAAGTGGAATACCTCTTTGGAATCGAAATAAAATAGATCAAGATCTTTGGCTTGTATTATGAATCTTGTTGTGTCTTTGTTGCCTCGTGCGATGGTTGTTGCATCTTTGTCACCTCATGCGATGGTTATCATAGCTGCATTTATTATGAATCTCATTGTCTTTACGTAATCTCTCTCATTATATCTTTCTTGTCTTGTGTACTGGCTATCAGAGCTAACAGAGACAAAGTTGGTAGCCTTGAAAAATTAATGGAGAGAAATCTATTAATGGAAAATATCTCTTCCTCACATGGAGAGAACATGCGTGTTTTTTCTATGATTAGAAGTAGCCGACCTCATCCTTTATTTAGCACGTATTTTTTCTATAATTAAAAGTAGTCAACCTTATCCTCCATTTATAAGGAATATTGAATAACAGTTCTACTTATACAAAATTAGGTCTATTTGACCACTTCATAATTATCCCCTCATAATCAAATAATGACTCATATCCTTTCATATTTATTTAGACAGGGGCTCTTATTGCTATCCCATATGGATAATCACAAAATATTTATTTTACAACGCTTCTAATTACATACACTATCATTTGTTGTGCAATTTATTTAAAGTCATGGTGCATATCTTAGAATCCAAAGTATGTTCAATAAGATATTGTCTCATAATCAAATAATGACTCATATCCTTTCATATTTATTTAGATAGGGGCTCTTATTGCTATCCCATATGGATAATCACAAAATATTTATTTTACAACACTTCTAATTACACTATCATTTGTTGTGCAATTTATTTAAAGTCATGGTGCATATCTTAGAATCCAAAGTATGTTCAATAAGATATTGTCTAATTTTGATAATAAAACTTGTGTAAGGATATGACTTCTAGAAGCTAATTACTTTTTTATGCAAAATAAAATTGGAATTAGTGGAATATGTTTTGAGGGAGATAAACCTAATTTTTTGACTGATGTCCAAATATTATTGGTGAAACTAACGCAAGAGATTAATTTCTTAAATGTATTAAGAATTATTTTTTATTTTATCTTAATAGAGAGCCATACGATTACTTCTTATAGTTTTTCAACCGATAATATTAAATAACAACCAAAGAGATCTCATAAAATCTATAAAAATTGAATGCTCGATAATGCGAAATGGAAGGCTCTATAAATGATAAATTTTGCAAGTAATGTTCTACCTTCATGGTTAAATTTAGAAGACTCTTTAGATACTTCTTGTAAATATTTTAAGGATGATATTTCAAATGACTGGTTTTAGCTTTAGAACTACGACAAAGTACTCTATAATATTCGCAAGAAGTTATAGATCTATCATATTTTTCTCCATAATAAATGGTTTCACACTCAAGAACTCTTCTTTGAATCTCTCTTCATAATCATTTTCAATGTTTTCTATTATTCTTAACTTACATATCTTCAATAGTCTCATTTTCACCCATAATAGAAAAATAATTTGCTTAAATAATAAAATGTTATAAAAATATGAATTAACATTCAAAGTTTCAAGCAATGATGGAGTATAAAAATTAAAAGTTATAACAAAAAATTAGGAAAAAAAGAGATGAAAGAGAAATAAAGATGACAATAGTGTGAACAAATAATATTTACGAATCCAAAACTATTTTAAGATAAGAATATTTATAATTTTTAAATGTAAATTTGTATATTCCTATTTTAGAAAATTTATCATGAAAATTTTATTTTAGTTTTCTATGTTTTTTTTTCCTTTTTCTATTGGAACAGCCACCATTGCAAGCAGAAGAATATAAACATGCTAATAAGATTTTCAAATCATGAAATATTATATTATCTGCATGAATGTATCATAATTATAAATCATATCATATTCCTTTGAAATTACATTTAATTATAACTGAATAAATAAAAAAATATAATTTATAGGTTGAATTGAATATCCAGATAGAAAGACCACAAGAAAAACCATTGAAATAGAGGTCTCCTTCTCTATGCAGATGGATGGGCTCGGAAAAGAGGAAATGTCCCCACCCTACAACAATGGACAAGACAAGTAAGAGGGGAGAGAGTGGCATGGGGAACTTCACCAGCGATGAGCCTAGTGGCCGGTCATGGCTTCTATCACCATCCAAGAATGGTGAATGGAATGACAATAGAGAAGAAATGGGGGCAGCAATGGCAATCACCATTGAATTTTGTTGGTCGTCGGCTCTTCGAAAGGCTGTTTGCCTTAATGTAAGTCTTAGATGACCAAGCAAGTGGGCACAACTGCTCTAACAAGAGGGTAGTTGTGATTCAGCCTTTATTTCTATGAATTTGAAAATAAGGGCTTTAGATCCTTTCTTGATTTTCGGTAGCCACAATGCCTTGTTGGCACTTTAGGGAAGGTAAAGGGGAAAGAAGTGGGGGAGCAGAAGTTATCTACCTCCGATGGTCTTCTTTGATGATAACAACTTCAAGAAACTCCCTTTTCATCATTTGGTTACTCATAGTCATCGGGATAAGATGGAGGAGGGATTGAACTTATAGAAGCCCAAACTCCTCTCCCTTGCTTGGTGTCCCATTGTGATTAGGGGTTGAAAGCTATTCTTTCAACTTGTCATATTCATAATAGAATTTTCTATAAAAAATCTGGCAAGACGCCATATAACTTATGGAAAGGTCATGCACCTACCTTGAAGTACTTAAAATTATGGGTGTGCCTGACAAAGAAGTTGCTACCTGAACCTAAAAAGAGAAAATTAGGTCCCAAAACTTTTGATTGTGTTTTTATTGGCCATACGCAAAACAATGTTGCATACAACCTTTTAGTATTAATAAGTGAAAATGGAATCATGGAACCAAATGCTATAGTAGAGTCTAAGAATCCAGAGTTCTTTAAAAATATTTTTCCCTTTAAGAGTCATGTAGAGAAATCTATCAGTGTGTCTCATAATAAACATAAGGAAGAGACTAATCAAGACCATGAACTAGAATTAAGGAGTAAAAGAGTTAGAAAAGAGAAAAAAAATATGGAAATGATTTTTATACATTCCTAACTCATAATGACCCTTCAACTTATTATTTAAGTTATAATTTCACCTGATGCACCATTCTGGAAGGAGGCAATCAATTGTGAGATTGAATCAATTTTGTCCAATCATACTTAGATACTAGTTGACTTACCTACTTTAGGCCTCTCCTGATAGAGAGGAGTGGTTTGAGCAGGAACCACTCAAACTGCTCGAACTGAGCAAGATCTTGTGGTTTTTGTGCATATTGAGATTAGCATAAAAGAAGTGATATGCTTGATTGGGAGGATAAAAGAACCTTAAACAAATTTTGGAGGCCAAAGAATATCAAGGGTCTTTTTTGGCTTTGCTGCAGAATCCATGGTTTCCTTCTTTAAAGTCTCAAATTGTTCAGTTTGCTGTATCCTTTGACAGCTCATTTATGTGGCATTGCCAAGGAGAAAAAATTCACCGCAGCTGCATTTTATCTGCAATTTGAGACAAAATAGTTTTGTGCCATTAATTGCTGTAGGTTTTCTTGGAAGACCATGTAATTCATGGAGGAGCCTAGATTAGAATTCTACTTCCTGATGGTTACCAAATACCTAAGGCCCAATGGATGCCTGCACAGCTTTTACATTAGATTTTCCTTGGATGGCTAGAGGTCAGAAAGTGTTAGCAGGTGCCAAGAGAGGAATTATTTTGAATTGGGAAACATTGGATCATATGATCCCAAAAAAACAAATGGATGTCAAACATTATCTTTTTTAGGAGTGTGATCCAAAGGCTTCTTCCTGATGGCAACTGTGGCAGCGATCTCTTTTCTCCTGTCTACTTCGGCCATTCAAGAAGTTTCGCTTAATGTTTCTAATAATGCAAATTCAATAATCCATGAGTAGTGACATTTAAAAGTGTATCTCTTTTTTATCAAGCAACCATGGAGAATGCTTGAATGTTGATATACCAAGGTTGTTAATTCTTGCCTCCTATGTTCTCAAAGAAGTTTAATGATAGTTACAAATAATGCCTAAGTTATTCATTTTTTAAGCCTAATTTATTCAGATTTTTAAGTTTAAATTTGTATGGTTGCTTGTTGGCTACTTTGTGTATCTACTATGGTGTTGCTAATGCAACAGAGTCAACAACATAGGTCATGGTGGAATAATTTATATAAGCAAGATTTATAATGCAAATTAAAAGGTTAAAGTAATAATAGTAATAATATATTTAGCCTATTAACTCAATAAAAAGCCTCCGCTTCTTCAGTTGAAATATATAGGCCCTTGATGTCGTCCTTCTTCTTTCTTAAATGATTGTATAATTTTTGATATTCTATGTCTTGGTCTTTCAATTTTTAGCTTTTTTGTATAGTAAGAAAAATAATTATGTATGAGATGGTGTATCATAAAATCAATATAGTCTAATAAATATAATAAATTTAAAAAAAAATTATAAATATAGCTTATTAAGTAAGACATGCTTTTCTTACACTTCAAATCAAATCAAAAGTATGCATCTTTTTTTACTTAATGTATGCTTAGATAAAGGTGCCTCACTTAGAGTTTAGAAAGTGCTTAACCTTTGGTACTTAGCGCCTTGTGCCTTAGGTACACCTTAAAGTATAAAAAACATCTAATCCTTGGCACCTTGCATCTCACCCCTTAAACACGCCTAAAGCACAACTTTGACAACACTACCATTGCTTTTAAGCATATCATAGATCCACTCTTCAACAATGAGGTTCTTGATACAAAAGCTTATATGCTTAGTTGTGTCTTCTCTGTCATTTACTATGCCTGATAGGGTAGATTTTGTTGCTTTACTTTAAGCTTCAGTTGTTTAACAATCATCTTACAAGATTTCAACTATCATCAATCAAGAGTTTGCAAATTCTTTGCTTGTTATCATCACTTTAGAGACTCTTTTTCGCCATCTGCCTTCATACTTTCGAATGCCATATATGTTATTTTACTCACATTTTGTTCATTTCACATAGGCGGTGCTCTCTCTCTCTCTCTCTCTGGTGGAGAATGGGCTTGCTGGGTTTTGCGCAAGGCTTTTCTCCACCTTAGAATAATCTCATTGTTTTTTTCATGTTGTGAATCTATTTCAGCAATTATAATTCTATGAAAAGAACCAAATCTTGATCTTTAGCACATCCAGCCATTGCTTATGATGCTTCTTTTTCTCATACAACTTCTTAAGGCTTGCAATGTTTACAGAAAACAGTGTTCATGGAAAAAAATCAGCCAGTTTTTGGCCCCTGGTTTGCATCAAGATGGTGATTAATTTTCTCCTCAGATGCTGAACTTTTCATTCCAGTTTCATATGCATTTTATTGATACTTCAAATGGTCCTGAACAAGAAATCAAAGAATGAAGTGATCCAAATGGAAATATGAATGAGGTCTGTTACCTGGTTCTTCATTACTATAACTTAATGCTTCACAACTGGGGCTCTTGGAAGGGTAAAGGGTGGAACATTTTTGATCAAAGGAAATGTCAGTTTTGTTTAGCCAACATATAAACGAATCTGTAGAAAGTTAAAAAAAAAAAGAAAAAATAAAAATGGAAAGTAACATTTTAAGGGAAGGGCTCCAATAAGCTGGGGATAAAGGATCTATAGGGATTATGACGTAACAGGGTGAATGAGAGTCAGGGACAATTGTTGCTTCTTGTAAATGGTTGAGACTAAATTTGTGCATATTATTTAACGGTGTGGGAAACAAGGTGCTTCTATGATGGGATATTAAAATTTAGAATTTAAACAGTTTTTGTTTAAAAATAAAAGTTGAAGGTCTCTGAATCCATTCTTGCAAATTTCCCAATTTTCAAGGAGAAAAGATCTAATTTCTGACCATTAGTAAGTGAAGGCTCATACTTAACACACATGCATACAAACACATGCACATACTTATTACATGGATTCAGAGACCTTAACTTTAAGCTACTGATTTGCCTTTGACATTTTAAGGCTTCCAAAAATAAGCCAGAAATCTCTACAAGTCACAAAATAATAAATCCAAAGAGAAAAAAGACCTAGCTCCATCCAATTTGGGTTGGAAATGTAGAAACTGTTTTGTGGCAAATATAGGTGGCATGTACCACATTTTTTTGATATGATTGTTGGATTAGCCTAGAAAGTTTAATCTACTAAGTTGAAGGTGCTTCTTGCTCCTATGTTTGTGGAAGTCATAGGATTAAGGACAAACAGGGCTTTTTTTATATTCATACTAGTTAAAGAATTTACCTCAAGAATACATGCAAGCATGTTTGTGCATGCAGATGTTATCCTAATTTGTATTGAACCAAGCCTCTCCTAATAGAGAGGAGTGGTTTGAGCAGGAACCACTCGAACTGAGCAAGATCTTGTTGTTTTTGTGCAAATTGAGATTAGCATAAAAGAAGTGACATGCTTGCTTGGGAGGATAAAAGAACCTTAAACAAATTTTGGAGGGCAACGAATATCAAGGGTGTTTCTATACATAAAACTTCGATGCTCTTTATTGGCATGATGTTCAATACAGAGCATGCCATACTGGTTCAACCCTTAATATTTGTGAACCTTGCTCGAGAAGGACAAACTAAATTTAATGGTATAGTTTGTAATGAAGATGAAAAGGCTAGCATTAATTTCATCATTAGGAAGACCATTAGGGGTGCATTGTTATTGGTGAGCATGCACTTTTAGATCCTAAAGTTGTTCTAAACATGGAACATATATCTCTAAAGAAGGTAAGGAGGTGTTTTCACTGACCTTCAAAAGGTTGGTTGGGTTAACTTGGTCATCCTATTGCCTAACATCAAACAGAGTTTGGGTCAACTAAAAATATGAAAATCATATAAACCTATTCACCTGATGAATTGAATTGTTCAAGAGTCAAATGAGAGCATTCTATTCTGGTGGAGAACATAAAAAGAAGAGAAAATTGGAGGGGAAGGAAGCTTTGTGATCTTTGCACTCTCTTATTTTCTATCCTGTCCATAAGAGGCACCATGAAAGATGGAGAGGGTGGTGGGGAGGGAAGCCATCCCACTAGATCATAAATCCTCCACCTCTTCCACTTTCTCTCGCTGGATTCATTGGAAACAGAGTGCTGAGGCTAGATTTGGTGGCTTTAGATGGTAATAGGACAAGATTTGGCCAAGTAAGTTATTAGCAAGGGCAACATAACAAACAGTGTTGGGAATTGAGGGGAAGTGACTCGAAGCACCTCTTCTTCCCTTTCTTTTTTTTTCATCTTCTTGTAGTTTGAGGTGTGCCAACCACTAAGATTTGGTCTCTCCCAGCTTATCTTCTTCTAATTGTCCTCTATTTTCAAGTTGATTTGAGAAGAAGCAGAGGGAACTTGCGATAATAAAACTTGGGACTTGGAAAAGGTGATATGGAATGATTGAAGGATTTAGGAAAAGACATATGGATCAGTCCTGGAATTGAAAATGGAAAATAAATATATAAGAGGCCGGTTGACCTGGTGTTGAGGTGCAGTCAAACCAGGAGGCCATAAACTGAATATCACTGTAATTCAATCTTGTTTTTATAAGAAAGGGCGAAAGCATTGCATATTGCATTTATGGTAAGTTGAGGGTCATGCAATATTAGTATTGTGTTGAAAAATTTGGATATTTGAGACACTCGGCTAAAGAAAGATACCAAATTTGTCACTACGTTTGCAGCTAACAGGCTGATAGAATTTCTTTTTTTTTAATTATTTTTTAAAAATTTAAACTAAAACTAATTGAGTGATTTATAGGGCCATTGCATGGTGCAATGATTAGCCAACCTCATGTAGTTGGGAAAAGGCTTAGATGAGCTGAGTTGAGTTGAGCTGTTGCATGGTGCAATGATAAGGGCTTAGGCTGACAAGTGCAATGTCATGAGTTCGAGTCTTGGGGCAGTTTAAACGCTATTGTTGTGTAGTTTGTCCAAATATATTCTATAAATTAATATTTCATAGCTATCATTGTACATCAGTAACACAAATAGGCTTGAATTATGTGAAAAATATTATGGGTAATGTCTGACTATGTCCAAGACTAAACATGTTTTATTTGTGCACACAGTACCAATGTTGTGGGATGTGTATATTGGAATTAACTTTTCCAACATCATCTCGTGTGGTCCATGCACTCCACAATATTATGAACCTGAAGGAGTCAGATTTTTAGAAACCATATATATTCCTATAGTTTAAGAGAAGATTAGAGGAGGAAAGTGGAAGGAAACAAAGAAAATATAAAGAAAAAGAGGGGAAAGGAAGACTCTAGGGTGGAGAAGATAGAGACTAGTTACATCGCTGAGAAGGCACTATAGAGGGAGATATAGGAGGTCAAATCTGGCCAGACAGCCAATTTCTTTATTGTCAACAAAACTTCTATCAATAGAACTCCAGTAGTATATTTAAGCTTCCTCTGGCCTTTAGATTCAAAATCTAGGAAAATAATAAGTTAAAGGCTCAGTAACCTAAAAGCTAAGCATCCGGAGTTAACTTAAGAACCAAGTTGATTGAGGATTGTGCAACCTGCTGATCTAGACTCTGATTAAAAAGTAAACAGATACAAATCTGGTAGACAAATAAATTTGGGGGTGTCAATTGACTTTGATTCTCCAATAAACTCCAGTGACGGTCCTTGTTGCTATAGAAGGGTTAGAATCATTGTGAAATAAATTGTGCTGTTTGATCCAAGGCATTGACTTTATTAGATGCATCCTAGAGGGCCTAGAGCCTTTTGTGCCCAGCCTATTTTTGGATGCCATAATTTTATTTGATTCGAAAGAAAGAAAAGTGATTGAATTAATTTGTTTCTTAGTAGAACCTAGCATCTGTCTTTTGATATGTGAATGTAGAATGCAACATTTTCCATGAAATATTCATAAATCTCAGCCCCTATAATGGGCTTAATCCTGTAATTTTGATATCTATAATAGAAAATATGGGTCTTATAAGAAAGTTTCTTGAATATGTACTGAATGTTGCCATAAAATTTTAAGATGGTTAGGATTTGATACTTATTGAAAACTAATTTACCACAATGCAACTATTATAAATGTTCTCTTTCTAAAAATGGTTCTTTTCTTTTTTGTCTCTTATGGTTACAGGTTGCTGATGTTTGTTTAATGTATATTGTCACCATTGCAAATTTTTAGTTTGTGTTTTTCTCCTTGTCCCTGTTAAGCTGATGCTTGCCATCTTTTGGTCAGATTAAAGTAATTTAGTATGTCGATATTTTACTTTGTCAGCACTTTCAATATTTTCATGATGAGCCTTCCAGGTTTTGGCTAGCCCTTGTACAATGTTCGGCAATGATCAATACTGTCATGATAATGGCTTGCATACTTGGTGTAGACTCTGACACGTCAGAGATGCAAGTGATTTACAATGATTAGCAAATATGCAATCTACTATGTTGGCATCTCCTGCCTCTTCATCCATTGCTTAAGAAAGCAACCTCTTCATAAGTATCACTTCTCTTTCACAAAGACTAGTGGAAATGTTATGTATATGCTTGCAATCGCTACCTTTCATCTCCTGATTTTTTCAATTCCTACTGTCCTTTGCATCTTTCCATTTAAAATCACCACATCAACTTTTGGTCTGTATGTTAGTTCTGCCCGACTGCACGAGTCTATATTTCTGTGTTCAATAAGTGATATACTTGATTGGTACATGCTCCTTTCCATGTCTGCACCGTTGAAATGGCCCATATTGGCAATCTCATCACGGGATGCAGTTAAATGGTAATGAAGTTAGTTGGTGGAGACAGAATTGGCATGAAGTTAGTTGCTTCCCCTGTCTTCACACGATTTGTGATTTGCTATTGGTGAGCTCTAGGGGCCTGGATTTATGCTGCAGCATGATTGATGCTGATATGTACCAGTATGATTAATTATCGTTCAATATGGTGATTGTCTTTTTTTGCTTTGCTGCAGAATCCATGGTTTCCTTTTTTCTTTTTTCATTAAATTCTTGTATTTAAAGTCTCAAATTGTTCAGTTTGTTGTATCCTTTGACAGCTCATTTATGTGGCATTGCCAAGGAAAAAAAATTCACCGCAGCTGCATTTTATCTGCAATTTGTGACAAAATAGTTTTGTGCCATTAATTGCTATAGGTTTTCTTGGAAGATCATGTAATTCATGGAGGAGCCTAGATTTGAAATCTGCTTCCTGATGGTTACCAAATACCTAAGGCCCAATAGATGCCTGCACATCTTTTACATTAGATTTTCCTTGCATGGCTAGAGGTGAGAAAGTGTTAGCAGGTGCCAAGAGAGGAATTATTTCGAACAGGGAAACATTGGATCATATGAATCATTGGATCATATGTGCCCAATAGAAGTTTCGCTTAATGTTTCTAATAATACAGATTCAATAATCCTTTAGTATTTTTATCTTTGCTAGTGACATTTAAAAGTGTATCTCTTTTTTATCAAACAAGCATGGAGAATGCTTGAATGCTGATATACCAAGGTTGTGATTCCTTGCCTCCTATGTTCTCAAAGAAGTTAAATGATAGTCACAAATAATGCCTAAGTTATTCAATTTTTCAAGTCTAATTTATTCAGATTTTTAATTTTAATTTTGTATGGTTGCTTGTGGGCTACTGTTTGTATCTACTATGGTGTTGCTAATGTAACGGAGTCAAAAATATAGGTCCTCTTGCCTCCTACGTTCACAAATGAGTTAAATGATTCTCATATGTCAGGTCTTTTAATTTCTTATGTTTCATTTTAGAGGATTGCTTGCAGGTTACTGGGTCTCTCTGCTATAATGTTAGTAATGCAATGAAGAAAATAAACATGGGTCCTCTTTTCACTTCGATTCTCCTCTCAAACATGGTAAACTTAATGCTTTTGGAATCTAAGCATGCAAGGTTCTGTATGAGAACCTTTGATTGTCTGATTGTAGCAGCACAGATGTTTTGAGAAGTGGTTATAAATTATCAAAAATTAGATTGATGTTTGGCAATCTTTTGATGACGATCAATGTTCTTGGTGCACAACTAACTGTACCATGCACTGTATCATTTTGGGTATCTTTTTACTTTGTTCTTCTTTCTTTGTATTCTGGCTTTCCCCATTCCTCTGCTGAATGTTTTTCTAGTTTTTTTTAATAAATATTGTAGATAATTAAAACGATATAAATAACTCTTCCAAAGGAGAAATGGACAATGCATGAAAGTTATGTTGATTATTGAAAGAGAGGCCAGCTCAATGCTTGTGGTCATGCCCATATGTATTTTTGGGTATCAATGGCTTTTCGTTGCTTGTAGATAGATCTATGCCTTTTTGTAAGTGTTTATACAAAAACAATGCATTTTATACAGCTATTTGTCGTCTTAAAATGCAGTCTTTAAGCAGTTGATTATAAATACGAAGACCAGTCACTATTCTTATCTCAATTCTATTTCTTCACTTTCTATCAATTTGATCAACCTTTAAAATTATTTTAATTCATAAAAGTTGTGTGCCTTCATCGAATGTTGTGTTATTATATCTTTGGGTTATCAGTCGATTTTGCGGTCTTTGCAAAAGATTTATCTTTTAGCACCTTGTATTATTTTGTCATTGTTTAGAAAAAGTAAGATCAGTTGATTATTGTCATAGATCAAGTGGTCATTCGCCTTTCAGTAGCTTTTGATTGTATGAATTGCCATGTTGTTATGTTGTCTCTTAAGTCTTTAAAGGAAATCTGGTAATAAAGTTAATGGCGAGCTGTTGGAAAACTAGTTTCATTTGAAGTGCTTCCTAGAATGACTTGTGAAATATTAATGTTTCAGGCACATCGATTGATTATAGGGATTTTGTATTTGTTGTAATCCCTTCAGATTAATTGAACACTTCTACGGAGTATGGGGAGATTGACATGTAGATGGGAAAACTGATGTTCTAAAGTATACACACTAGCTTATGATTATGTCACATGGTTGAGAAGGGGAATTTTCTTTTCTGCTTATATGAGAAGATGAGAAAAATATATGATAATTTTACATTGTTGATAGGAAGAAATATCTTTGCTACAGGGTAGGGATGAGAATGTAGAGTTGGAACAAGAACACAAGCTTACTTTATCAATCTGCTCTAGTTAAGTATTTATTAATTTAGTTACTTGTGATATCTCATTATTCATATAATGTTTTAAGTCTACCCAATTAATTTGTTAGCAGGTCGGATCCATGTGATCTTAAAAATTCAAGTTTAAATTAATTAGTAGCAGGTGAATTTGAATTATAACTTCTCAAACTAACTAACTAACTATATATATATATATATATATATACTATATGAGGATTTTAGAATTCAACCACGAAAGTTAGGTCATTATTGGAATTTCTTTAGTTTTGGGCCTGACTTGATTTAAAGAAGAAAATTGATGGTAGTACTGGAACACTTGATTTTCATGAAAACTAGAGAATTTATAGATGGGCTTTTATTACAAGAAATTGTAAGAAGTGTTTAATTCAGAGAAAGAATTGAAAAAACAAATAAGTCAAAAGGAGTAAGATATCACAATACAAAATGAATTATAAAGAGGTGATTGGAGCTTTGACTTATGAACTTTTTCCAAGCAATAGTTTATAGGAATAGCGTGGATGAAGAGCCATGAGTGATGTTTGCACTTTGTATGTATTTGTTCTTACTCTCTAGATCTTGGAAAGGCCAAAATGATGAATTAATATCCTGCCCTGGCAAAGGCATGGCAAATGACTTGTAAGAAAATTGTGGTCATTTTGATATTCCTTGTTTTACTAATGTAGCATGAAAACGTATACTAAAGGAGGTTCTTGGAGTAGAGTTTTCTACCATTCTTTAAGTAAAATAATATGGTCAATGAATAATATGGACAATGGTTTACAAGGAGGATGGAGCAATGATCTTTATTAACATCCATTACTATTTTATCTTGATAGTTTCAAGAACCAGCCATGTTTAAGGTATTGAAGTGTCAGGATGAATGTACTCTCTTGATCTTCTAAACACATGATAGATCATATGCTAATGAAACATTTAATTTGGTTAGGTGGGCAATAAAAGGCTCTGTGATGATATCTTCAGTCATGTTTCTTTAGGAGAGAAAATACCAACTTTCGATAGTTTTAACTTATTTTTTAGCATGCTTCTTTTCTATTGCATTTAACCCTCACATTAGAAAAAGGCTCAACTCTTGTTTTCAACCATAACCATAACCATTGGTATTATTATTAGGGTTGGTTATTTTTGTTTATAGCTACTGAAAATTATATCATTTATTTATTTGGGGTTTGGAATAAGTGAAAGTGTGCATAGTAGATATCCCCTTTCTTTGGCTGCTTGAAGGATCAATTGTTATCATTTTGCGTTCTGAGGTGTTTCTTAGGCTCATGAAGATGCTGTTAGTGCTTGCATGTTATACTCTATTTAGGATTTCCACAGCTAGGTTGGTGCACTTTTTTCTTTTTTTTTTTTTTTTTTTGTTTTTGGTGCAAATTGTGTTTCAGAAATGTTTGAAACAGTCATGAGATGTAAGAATCATTTGGAAATATTTTCTACTTTAAATGCATTATTTTATTCTGTTTTAATATAATAATATTTAGACATTCAGCTCTTTATTCTTTTGTATATATATATGGTTTAACAAATTTGACAAAAAGGATCTTCTCGAAATGAACAAACTTTTTGGAGGCATCCTTACATTTATTCTCTGTTTGTTTTTTGTTTATTGGTTTGTTAAGTCTCGTAGATATAGAGTTCTCACGGGCAATCATTTTACTTTTAGAAATTTTGACACCTTCGAAGCATTTTCAACCTCTTGGATGTTAGGTGCAGTTTCAAGAAAAAACACTAATAGAAATAAATGACAAATAGCAGTCGTTAAAAGGTGGTGAGGGACCATTTTAAGTGTTTCTAGATTCAGCATTTCAACTTTGATTTTTTGATGGCCAAAAAGTTGTGTAAGGTGTTATATGTGCCGAGGTGTCTCTTAATCTCTTGTTTCTATGGCCCCCTTCGTTGGGACTAACTTTAAATCATTCTTAAAGCATCGATTCTCCATTCTCGCACGCAGCTCACTCTTGATTCTGATGAATGGATGAGGTGCAACTCTTGATTCTGATAATTGATTGGATGAGGTGCAACTTGGGCAAGTCTGGGCAAGTAAGGTGCAGTTACAGACTAACACAAATCTAAAGAGACTATTGAAGCATACAAAATTGAAAAACAGAAAATACAACCCCCACCCTGATTGAAAGAAATCCTACATTTTGCTACCCAAGCACCTTCAGGAATAAGTTAGGTCAAGCCTAGTTGCATCCATCTGGGAACTTCACAATTCAAACTGAATTGCGCCCAAGGGTTTGCTGGACCTCACAATTCAAACTGAGTTGTACCCTAGGCTTTGCTGGTAATAGTTGCCAAAAGAACAATGTCCTAAATGTTTCACATAACTAATGGTAGGATGGAAGAGATCTCAATATATATTATGTTTTGTGTCAAATATACATATGCATGTGCTGTTGTTAGTATTCGTACACAAATTTGCAAGTTTGGAGTAGTCAGATGAGGGTTGAGTATGGTGCAACCCCTTCACAAATAAACTGTTTTAAGTTTTCAAAACCCCCACACCCCACACAAAAAAAAAAAAAAAAAAAAAAAAGATTTTCAAATTGGAAATTTATGGAAGATTCCGTGAACATCACGTGCTTAAATTTATTATTAGAGCTAACACGTAGACTTCAAATGTTGTGAATATTGATATCAAAGGGGAATCCTAATCATGGATGGCCAGGAATTATCCAAACGGCGTCTTTATATTGCTTTTATTATATAGAATTATAGGGCGAGAGAATAAGCCATGATATGCTATGCATATTTATGCGTGCATATCATTTCATGCTAAGCATATTATATGTTATATGCTGATACTGAGCTAAAATTCGGCACTAAATGTACACCGACACACATGCCTTTGAAAATTCAAAGCAATATCTGTGTGGCGTTAAGGTCCGTAATGTTGCACGCTTGCATGCATATATAATGCAGGCATGAGGAATAAATTATCTTAATGGTTAAGAGCCCAGTGGGTAACCATTACCTGAATGGATTTTTAATTTTCTAGTGGTGTCATTTGATGACAAAGCGGTGAAGAACTAACTCGTGACTACTGGAATTAGGAGGTTTCAGTACTAAGAAGGATATCCTTCTACCTTGTGCTGGAGATATAAGAAAGAGATAAATATGAAATAGCATGGTTGGTGCCTGAGAAAGCAAAGTTGTTTGTTCATAGGATTTGGCCTCAAAAACTAAAATTCATAGGTTTTGAATTCTTATAAATGGAATATATAGAGACAGATTAAATATAAGTCACATTTTAGGTGACATGGAGCAGATTTTAGAAGCAAGTTTAGAACCCTTTTTTTTTTTCTGATGTAAATTGCAGCAAGTGTAGAGTCCTTAAAACCATAAATTACGTCATCTTGCTATAAGAAATCTTGTAGAGGTGGAAAACATTTGAAATTTTATTTTAGAGCCTCATTGTGTGCTGGCACTAATTTCATTTGATACCAAAAAGATTAAGGAAGTAACCTCTAATAAGAACTTGAACTTGCTGTTCATTAGTGAGCTCATTATTAGCATTCTTCAATTCCCTAATCATTGAAAATATTACTCTAAAGTGCTCCACTATAAAAAGTTTTGGGTCTAGCATGTACTGGTTGAACCTTAAGTTCAGGGATCATAGCCTAATTGCTATCGTGCCTCTATATTTCAGCTTAAGTTGTTCTCATATTTTCTTGATACTACTATCCTTTTTATACCTATTTTGTTATGCTTCTAGGTCATGACAGTGTTGGATCGTTTGCCCTTCCGAAGATAGATTCATGTTATTGGTTTGGATTTGAAGTACTACCCTTTCATCAAGGAAGTACTATATTTTCCTATCCCATAGTGTTATAATTCTTTCCATCAATTTTATTCGTTATAGTTAGATAGACAATTGAGTTCTTGAAGGCCATTTCATTACAATTATTATGTAAATATTAAATTAGGCACATATATCTTAAATTTTATTCTAATCCAATTAGACCACAAAATTCTTTCCTATATATTAGGATAAATTTTTTTGCATTTAGCGAATTATCATCTACTAATATGCAGGGAAAAAATAAAGTATCTAATTGATCAAGAATAAATTACCTATAATCCACAACATCATCAAATAAAGCAATAAAAAATAATTGAGATGCTACTTATTATTTTTCTTACAAAGAATTATTAGAATAATTTATAATAACCATACACATGCACCAATGTCTAATCTTTGTTCCTAATACATATTGGTTAATTAAATAGGAATTTCCATGCTCACCTCACAAGGAAGTGGGATTTAAATCCAAAATTACATATTAATAATTTATGTCCAAAAGTGCACAAATATATAATTATCATCAAATAAAGATTCATACCATAAAAATAATCACATCATGAAAATTATTAATACATGTGATTATATATTTTTAATTGTAGGCCCAATTTTACATTTATGGAACTCTGCTATTATTACCCATGCTATTATTACCAATTAATTACAACTCCATTGTCGAGTAATGCAAACGGCGCCCGTATACGTAGTGGGGCACGAGCCACAACCCATAGCATACGGCCCATAGCGTGCAACCCACATCACCCATTATGGGATTCAGAATTTTTTTTTTATTTTTATTTAAATAGCATATAAAACTTAACTTGTTGATCGCGTTCCTCCCTCTCTCTCTCTCTCTCTCTCTCTCTCACTCAGACGATCCCTCGGTCGGTCTCCCTACCTCTCAAGATTCCAAGAAGTCGTCATGATCTCTCTCCTTTTTTTAAGAGCCCCATCAAGAAGCATGTGGTCGAATGGAGGACCGACGCCTCGAGGCCGCTTGTCGAGTCGGACGGAGATCGTGAGTATTTGAGAATCCCTCTTTCCTTTCCTTCTTGTTTTCTCTTTACCATCTGATTGTTTTTTTGCATATTCTTAGTGATGACGCTCAATCACCTCTTCTGGACTTCTTGAATCCTCGCTTTGCCGGGTTGCCTGCAAAGAAGTCCCAGGATCGGAGGGGGTCTCCGGTGGGACCCTTCGACGGCCAAATTAGTGACTGAGGTCACAGCTAAAGAGGGGCTCGAGAGAGCCCTTTTTAGTGTAGAAAGGAGGGTCTCAGGGAGGAGGGATTCCTTTCTGGACGCTGAGATGGCGATTTTGGGGTTATCGCGCATACCTATTTACTTGGTGGATTTACCTTTTTATAGGGTTGACCCTGGTATGATCACGTAGGATGGCGTGAAGTTAGAAGGTTTGCTGAGCCCTTGCATGAATCTGGGCTGGTTAGTGGGCTACGTTCCATCAACCGGCGGGGTTGTCGGGCGGCGCGTGTCGGCGCTGTCGGGCGGTGCGCGTCAGAGAGGTAGTTTCTTGAACCGCTGGGGCTGATCTGGCGGGAACTAGGAAATCCCGTCTTATCAGGGCCGAGCCGGGTCGACCCGAGATGGCTGGGGCCAATCTCGCTGGCAAGACAGTGCGGGGCGGGGCCGAATCGGTGGACTTGGAGGCAGAACTGGAGACGCCAGGGTCGAGTCGGGCCGGCCGGGGATGGCCTTGGCCGACTCAGCGGGACTGGAGACGTCGGGGCCGAGTCGAGCCGGCCTGGGATGGCCTTGGCCGACTCGGCGGGACTGGAGATGCCGGGGCCGAATCGGGCCGGCCTGGGATGGCCTTGGCCGACTCGGCGGGACTGGAGACACCGAGGCCGAGTCGGGCCGGCCTGGGATGGCCCTGGCCGACTGGAGACACCGGAGCGAGTCGGGCCGGCCTGGGATGGCCCTAGCCGACTCGGCGGGACTGGAGACACCGGGGCCGAGTGTCGGGGCCGACTTGCTTGGAGAAGTAGGGGCTGGCTGGGAAGATGCCGGGGCCGCCTGGGAAGTGTCGGGGCCGACTCGCTTGGAGACGTAGAGGGCCGGCTAGGAAGATGCCGGGCCGCCTGGGAAGTGCCGGGGCTGACTCGCTTGGAGACGTAGAGGGTCGGCTAGGAAGATGCCGGGCCGCCTGGGAAGTGCCGGGGCCGGCTGGGAAGTGCCGGGCCGCCGAGCTTGGAGACGTAGGGGGCCGGCTAGGAAGATGCCGGAGCCGCCTGGGGGCCGCCTAGCTTGGACACGCCGGGGCCGAGTCGGTTCGACGGGGAAGTGTCGGGGCCGACTCGCTTGGAGAAGTAGGGGGCCGGCTAGGAGGTGCCGGGGCCGCCTAGCTTGGAGGTGCCGGCCTTGGAGGTGTCGGCCTTTGGGGCCGTCGGTCTTGGAGGTATCGGCCTTTGTGACCATCGGTCTTTGGAGGTGTTGGTCTTGGAGGTGTCGACCTTTGGGGCCATCGGTCTTGGAGCCGTCGGTCTTAGAGGTGTCGGCCTTTGGGGCCATCGGTCTTGGAGGTGTCGGTCTTGGAGGTGTCGGCCTTTGGGCCATCGGTCTTGGAGGTGTCGGCCTTTGGGGCCGTCGGTCTTTGGAGCCGTCGGTCTTGGAGGTGTCGGCCTTTGGGGCCGTCGGTCTTGGAGCCATCGGTCTTGGAGGTGTCGGCCTTTGGGGCCGTCGGTCTTGGAGGTGTCGGCCTTTGGGGTCATTGGTCTTGGAGCCGTCGGTCTTGGAGGTGTCGGCCTTTGGGTCGGTCTTGGAGGTGTCGGCCTTTGAAATTTTTTTTTAATCTCCATGGGTCAACTGGCCCCATCAAATGCCCCCCCACACTCCTTGAGCTTGCGTGCTCCGCACCAGCTAAGTGAAAGGAGTGTAAAACCTTTACCTCTTTCATCTTGCGCTGCCTTGTATGGGCGTCCGCGTGCCTTCTTTGGCTAGCTGAGGGTGGCTAGTAATTCTCTTCCAACGTGGATTCTGGAAGTCTTTTGAACCCCGGAGGGTGTCATGAGAGCTGAGAGTCGTCAGGTTCCTTTTGAACCGCCTCGGGGGTGTGGGAACCGCTGCGAGGGGCGACTCAGCTGGGTACGAGCCTTTAGGGTCTTAACCTACTCGGGGGCACCGCCGTGCCGAGGCCGAGTGGTGTCCCATGGGCCGCGATGCCAGTGAGCTCCTTTGAACCATCTTGGGGGTTTGTGTGTCGCCCAAGTGGCGACTCAGCCGGGTACAAAGCTTTTAGGGTCTTAACCTACTCGGGGGCACCGCCGTGCCGGGGCCGAGTGGTGTCCCATGGGCCGCGATGCCAGTGAGCTCCTTTTGAACCATCTTGGGGGTTTGTGTGCCTTCCAAGTGGCGACTCAATCGGGTACGGAGCCTTTAGGGTCTTAACCTACTCGGGGGCACCGCCGTGCCGGGGCCGAGTGGTGTCCCGTGGGCCGCGATGCTAGTGAGCTCCTTTTGAACTATCTTGGGGGTTTGTGTGCCGCCCAAGTAGCGACTCAGCCGGGTACGGAGCCTTTAGGGTCTTAACCTACTAGGGGGCACCGCCGTGCTGGGGCCGAGTGGTGTCCCGTGGGCTGCGATGCCGGTGAGCTCCTTTTGAACCATGCTGGGGGTTTGTGTGCCGTTCAAGTGGCGACTCAGCCGGGTACGGAGCCTTTAGGGTCTTAACCTACTCGGGGGCACCGCCGTGCCGGGGCCGAGTGGTGTCCCATGGGCCGCGATGCCGGTGAGCTCCTTTTGAACCATCCTGGGGGTTTGTGTGCCGCCCAAGTGGCGACTCAACTGGTACAGAGCCTTTAGGGTCTTAACCTACTCGAGGGCACCGCCGTGCCGGGGCCGAGTGGTGTCCCGTGGGCCGCGATGCCAGTGAGCTCCTTTTGAACCATCTTGGGGTTTGTGTGCTGTCCAAGTGGCGACTCAGTCGGGTACGGAGCCTTTAGGGTCTTAACCTACTCGGGGGCACCGCCGTGCCGGGGCCGAGTGGTGTCCCGTGGGCCACGATGCCAGTGAGCTTCTTTTGAACCATCTTGGGGATTTGTGTTCCGCCCAAGTGGTGACTCAGTCGGGTATGGAGCCTTTAGGGTCTTAACCTACTCGGGGGCACCACCGTGCTGGGGCCGAGTGGTGTCCCGTGGGCCGCGATGCAAGTGAGCTCCTTTTGAGAGACTTGGCGCAAGGGAGAACAAGCTGTGGCGTCAGAAGGAGCCTTCTTTATTACTCATGCTTCTAGGAGTACATCATTGGTAATACTGGCGGAGGTTGTTCGCATTCCAGGTACGTGGAACGGGTTTCCCATCGAGTTCCTCTAGTTTGCATGCCCTCCGGTGAAGTGTTCCGGTGATGCGGTAGGGACCCTCCTAGGAAGTACGTTACCCAGCAACTCCTCCCCCCTCGGCCGTTTAGGTGCAGAAGCTGATCCCTAGGACACCATCCCGATCGTCCGCTCTGTGGGAGTTGTCGGCGATGGCTTGAGCTGGTGGAGGCCCCATGATGGCCAACAGCGGCTGTTGCGTCTTCTGGACATACTTGCCGAAGTAGCCCCGCTGGATGAGCTCCTCGATGGCCCGCTTCAAGCTGTAGCAGCTGTCGGTGTCGTGGCCGTAATCCCGGTGGAAACGGCAGTAGTGGCTCACGTCGCGGGGTGCACCTTTCTTCATGGGGGGAGGACGTTGGAGGTAAGGCTCGCCCTCGATCTTCATCAGGATGTGGGATCGAGGGGCAAGGAGAGGAGTGAGCTTACTCTCGTCGGGGACGGGGCTCCAACGCCTGTTCTCGGAATGACGAGGCGGGTCAACTCGCCTGTGTCGAGGGGGCCCGCTGGGCTCGGGGCAAGCAGGCTTGTGGCTGGAGTTTCTTGAAGATTCCCGGCGGGTGAAGCCGGTTTCATCCGCGCGGATATATTTCTGAGCTCGGAGGAGGAGATCGGAATAAGAGCTTGGGGGCTTCTTATCCAGAGAGAAGGTGAAGCGGGATGAGAGGAGTCCCCGCTTCAACGCCAGTGCTGCCACCGCATCGTCGAGATGATAGATCTCGAGGGCGGCGGCCTTGAACTGGGACACAAAGTCCCGCATAGACTCTCCCTCCTTCTGACGGACGGAGAAGAGACTGTCGGCTACCCTTGGGATTCGCCGGCAGGCGTCGAAGTGTGTTAGAAAGGCTTTCTCCAGCTTCCGGAAGGAGTCGATGCTGTGAGGGGGCAAGCGTGAGTGCCATGCATGGCGGCCTTCCGCAGTGTGGCGGGGAAGGCTTTGCAGAGAAGGGCGTCTGAAGCGCTCTGGATTTGCATCATTGCTTTGTAACTCTCGAGATGATCGAGAGGATCCATCGTACCGTCGTACGGGTCCACCTGGGGAAAGCGGAACCTGGAGGGAACCGGTTCTTCCAGTATGCGGCGAGTGTAAGGAGGACGAGTGTCGAACTCTTCCTCCGGCTGATGGTTGATCTTCTTGGCGAGCTCATCTAGTCGCCTGTTGTACTCCTCCAAGCGTTCCTCTGCCTGGCAGCTGATCGTCGGGGCCCTCCGAGATGGCTTGGAGGAAGAAGAAGAAGAAGAGGTAGAAGGAGATGGAGACGGACGTCGGGACTTCCGCCTGGGTTCCTCGTGATGATGTGGCTTGGGAGAAGATTTGTTGGGGCCGCGGTTAGAGGACGTGGCCGCTTGGAGGGCTCGCGTCGAGGCTTCCTAGGGGAAACCTGACGTCGGCCGGTCTCTCGCCGACCGGCTTCCCATCGAGGAGAACCTCCCCTCGCCGACTGTTGACTGGCGAGGGGAGCAGTCTGATGCTGGGTGGCCATGGACTGTCGTTGCTGGAGCCCGTGGATCATGGCGGTGAGATTCTGGACTTGCTGGGAAAGAGTCGCCAGCTGCTCCGCTGTTTGGTCAACGGCCTCCGGCGGCGGGCAGGCAACTGGAGGGTTGGTAGCAGGGGGATTGGCCTCCTGCTGCCTAGTTGGTGGGATGAGCCCCGCTGGACAGCTGACGGAGGCATCCTGAGCTCGCGTCACCACCATGGCTTCTTGAAGAGAAGAGGGGGGAGAGATGTAGCTCAGGGAGAACGTTCGCTAATTTTTCTTATCCCCCTACTTGGTGCGCCAATCTGATGAAGCTTAATCACCTCTCCTGGACATCGGGAACGGAGGTGCTTCTCGAATCCTCGCTTCGCCGGGTTACCTGCAAAGAAGTCTCGGGACCGGAGGGGGTCTCCGGCGGGACCCTCCGACGGCCAAGTTAGTGACTGAGGTCACAACTGAAGAGGGGCTCGAGAGAGCCCTTTTTAGTGTAGAAAGGAGGGGTCTCAGGGAGGAGGGATTCCTTCCTGGACGCTGAGATGGCGATTTTGGGGGTTATTGCGCATACCTGTTTACTGGGTGGATTCACCTTTTTATAGGGTTGACCCTGGCATGATCACGTGTGATGGCGTGAAGTCAGAACGTCTGCTGAGCCCTTGCATGAATCTGGGCTGGTTAGTGGCTACGTCCCATCAGCCGGCGGGGCTGTCGGGCGGCGCGCGTCGGCGCTGTCGGGCGGCGCGTCAGAGAGGTAGTTTCTTGAATCGGTGGGGCTGATTTGGCGGGAACAGGGAAATTCCGTCTTATCAGGGCCGAGCCGGGTCGACCTGAGATGGCTGGGGCCAATCCCGCTGGCAAGACAGTGCCGGGGCGGGGCCGAATCGGCAGACTTGGAGGCGGAATTGGAGACGCTGGGGCCGAGTCGGGCCGACCGGGGATGGCCTTGGCCGACTCGGTGGGACTGGAGACGCCGGGGCCGAGTCGGCCCGGCCTGGGATGGCCTTGGCCGACTCGGCGGGACTGGAGACGCCGGGGCCGAGTCGGGCCGGCCTGGGATGGCCCTGGCCGACTCGGCGGGACTGGAGACGCCGGGGCCGAGTCGGGCCAGCCGGGTATGGCCCTGGCCGACTCGGCGGGACTGGAGACGCCGGGGCTGAGTGTCGGGGCCGACTTGCTTGGAGAAGTAGGGGCCGGCTGGAAAGATGCCGGGGCCGCCTGGGAAGTGCCGGAGCCGACTCGCTTGGAGACGTAGAGGGCCGGCTAGGAAGATGTCGAGCCGCCTGGGAAGTGCCGGGGCCGACTCGCTTGGAGACGTAGAGGGCCGGCTAGAAAGATGCCGGGCCGCCTGAGAAGTGCCGGGCTAGCTGGGAAGTGCCGGGGCCGCCGAGCTTAGAGATGCAGGGGGCCGGCTAGGAAGATGCCGGGGCCGCCTAGGAGGTGCCAGGGCCGCCTAGCTTGGACACGCCGGGGCCGAGTCGGGTCGACGGGGAAGTGTCGGGGCCGACTCGCTTGGAGAAGTAGGGGGCCGGTTAGGAGGTGCCGGGGCCGCCTAGCTTGGAGGTGCCAGCCTTGGAGGTGTCGGCCTTTGTGGCCATCGGTCTTGGAGGTATCGGTCTTGGAGGTGTCGGCCTTTGGGGCCGTCGGTCTTGGAGGTGTCGGCCTTTGGGGCCGTCGGTTTTTGGAGCCGTCGGCCTTTGGGGCCGTCGATCTTGGAGGTGTCGGCCTTTGGGGCCGTCGGTCTTGGAGGTATCAGCCTTTGGGGCCGTCGGCCTTTGGAGGTGTCGGCCTTCGGGGTCGTCGGTCTTGGAGGTGTCGGCCTTTAAAAAATTTTTTTAATCTCCATGGGGTCAACTGGCCCCATCACTTAGCATATTATTATAAATTTTCTCACCTTGTTCAACACACATGCTGGTGTATTCAAGGCTTATTAACGCAGAAAAGTTAAACATATCTTAGTACCTTTAATATTATATAGTGGACCACAGGTGTCTTCTGAATTATACAAATGGCGTTTTTTTTTTCCTAGGATTTTCTTCTACATTTACTTAGCACACGCCAATTTGCCACTATATTAAGTTAATAAGCATATCATCTTTTGATAAGTTTTCTTAATGTGTATTACCA
Source organism: Calamus simplicifolius (assembly GCA_900491605.1). Lineage (NCBI taxonomy): Eukaryota > Viridiplantae > Streptophyta > Magnoliopsida > Arecales > Arecaceae > Calamus > Calamus simplicifolius. Next base: position 201,662 of record UESW01002383.1, read on the forward strand.
AAAATTTTGATGGCTTCTCCGAGTTCTTTGCTTTTAAATGATTAAGAACGTGAATAAATTTTCCAATTCTTTATTGGCTGATAGAATGCTTATGTTTGACACTCATCAATCATATAAAAAGATCCAAGATTTTATGTTGACAATTGATTCTGATGTTTGCTTGTATGCAGTGTGATAGATTCAACCAAGAATTATAAAGTTCATAATTTATATTATGATATGTTTAATGTAGTGGACCACAGGTGCATCTTGTATCGTAGAAATGTCTTTTTTCCTACAATTTTTTTTTTCATTCACTCAGGATATACAAATTTGCTACTGAATTCAAAAATATTAAGTTTATAAGTGTATCATCTTTGGTAAGTTTTGTTGTTTGATGGTTTCTTCGATTGCTTTACTTTTAAATGATAAAAAATGCGAATAAATTTCTATTTCTTTCTTATCTAATAGAATGCTTTTGACACTCATGACCCATGTAAAATGATCCAAGCTTTGGGCTGTCAATTTATTATGATGCTTTTGACACCCTTTCATTTCCTTTTAAGAATAGATAAGATCTAACTTTATCTTCACTGATAGAGATCGTCCCAGTGCCTAAGCTATCCTCTTCAAATGGAACAATAAAATATCATGAATAAGCATTAAAGAAATAACTTTTATTTCAAAATGAAAGGAGTACATAAAAAAAATAAAAAATAATTTGCATAAGTTTTCTACTTTCGAGATGATGGAGAGCGACAGATTGGTGGAGGCTATGGATGGATTGGATGGCTGACGAATGGAGAACGTGGATGATGGATGGATGGTGGATGGAAGGATGCGGATAGTGGATTGAAGGATTGAAAGATTTGGGTTACGGAGAAAGGCAAAAAAAAAAAAAAAAGGGATTGGGGCGGAACAAAGAGGAGGAGAGGTAAAAGGACATTGGATGATTCCTGAAGGGGCTCCGATAGTGCTCTTTTATAAGCAATGAAGACGACTGTGTGTGTTATCTCTTCATATCAGTTTGTTCCTTTCAAAGTTCAAACCGCAACCTTAAAAATATTGCACGATTTATTCTTGTCTGCGACTGCTTTAAATTTCGTATAATTTCTGGGTTAAATCTTGAAAAATCCATTTTGACCTCATTTCAAGTCCGATTTGAGTGTCGTTTATTCCATAGTGAAAGGATCATCTTGATTTCTTTGAGTTAGCAAGGTCTTTTCCTAAAAATATTGCGTAAAAGTATCAAATTCAAAAGAATAACAATAATTTGATTTATAAATTAATATTTTTGTGGCTAGTATTTATGTACTTATCAGGGTATAGCAATGCCAACTGGATTTCAAATTCAGATAAGATGAAATCTACTAGTAGTTATATTTTTTATAATTGGTGGAGGTACTGTTTCTTGAAATCATCCAAACAACCTTGCACTGCTTAGTCCACTATGGAATCTGAGTTTATTGTCTTAAAAGGGGTAGGTTATGAGGCTAAGTGGCTTAGAAACCTCTTTGTAGATATCCCTTTATGGATGAGACCAGTTCCTTCTCTATTTATGCACTGTGATAACCAGACAGCAATTACCAAAGTTAAAAATAAAACTTTCAATGAAAAAAATATACATATATGGTTGAGACATAATATTGTGAGGTAGCTGCTAGATAATGGAGATATCTCTCTTGATTTTGTGAGGTTAAAGTTGAATTTGGCTGATCCTCTGACTAAACCACTAAGTAGAAATCTAGTGGGTGAAACATCAATGGGAATGTTCCTATAGTAAGATCAACAATGATAGAAACCCAAGCTATATGAGTGAAGATCTCATGAAACAAGTTTATATAGGTAACAATAAGTCACTTGGTTGATCAGAGATGCACTATTGAGAGAATAAATTGAGGATCCCTTCTTATGGTGTAAATAGTGTAAGCTATGGGAAATAGGCTAAGTACTAACTCTTAATGGATACCATAATCTTTCTTGGATAGTGTGTCTATCACAGTGCCCACTTGATAGATCCACCTATATGAGTGTGGGAGTGGGGCCATTTCCTATGAGAACAAGGCCATTCTCTAGAGCACTTGTAAACATCTAGGTACGTCGCATAGTCTATTTGTGCCAACCTGATAATTGATTCTCAAACCTGATGGGAATTTTGAGATGCTTGGAGGCATGCTTTTTAAAAACTTTAATCATTTTGTAAACAAACATTGCAAAAAACCTTAATTTTCAAGATCGCCTTTATGCAGTTCAAAAAGTAAATCAATTAAAATTTAAAAATAAATGACTAAGAAAAATACATGAATTGCTAAATCCAATAATCTCCAAGCGGCATACAAGTGTATGCCCTCCAAAGGTGATCCACACAAAAATCGATTCGAAGAAGCACTCCTATTTGCTTGCTAGAACCTTCCTGGCAGCCTTTTGATCATATGCAGCCTTCTAATGTCTCTTTGGACTTTCTCCTCTTCAAAAGCTTTCCAAAAGCTTTCCAATAAGCATCTACACACTCTAATAGCCTTCCTCTATCTCAACTTAGGGCATTGATATGATAGTGATATTAAGACAAGGGAAGAAGAATAGGGGAGAAGGAGGGCTTACGGGCTCTCTATTTTTTTTTTTTTTTTCGGTTCACAGAATAGAAACGGAGGGGTAACAATTAGAGGCGTTGGATGGAGAGAAAGGACGCCATCCAAGAGGCATGAAGAGGGGGGAGACGCTAAGGTGAGGAGCACTCCCATCCACTCCGAGAGGGTGCCAATTGTCCAAGGGGTCTTCGGTTCAAACCTTCAAAAGCCCATAATAAATTAAACTCATTTAAATTTAAAATAAAATGGTTCAAAAAAGGACTAAGGCCTCATGTCAACCCAGACTAACCAAGTCAACACAAACTAACAAAATCAGGCTGAAATTCGAATCCAATTCGAATTTGATCATCATAAAAATCTAGAAAAATCTCATAAATTTAGATTAAACTCTAGATAGGCTGCCCAACACGTGGCTAATGTTAATTTAAGTCCAACTTAAATTTATTTTGTCCAATCAGAAAGCAAATTGACCTAAACAGATTAAGTCGGAAGCTCGGGTTGGCCCACATATGCTAGTATGCGATCTTAGCCAACCAATTAGGATCCAAAAATCCTAAAAAAATATTTTTAACTTCTTCAATCAATTCCCTATTGTGTGTGACCCTCTGGGTTCCTCATCTAGCCAGCAATAGATTTTTGGTTTAGCTCGATTATGTATCCGACTATTGAACAGGCCAAATCGGGCTAACTTAAACGGTCAATCTGGACTAACCTTCAAATTGACTTATGAAATCAATCTAATTGATTTATAAAAACCTACAAGACAAGATTGACGTCTAGCAATGTGTCATGCCTACCCAGAAGATGAGGAATTTGGTAAAAATTACCAAAATGCCCTTTAGTGGCAAGTTACCGTGCCATTCAATCCTTCGATATTTCTTTAATCCGATTAAGTGATGGGCATGAATAAATGTCAAACCCTCACACTTAATCCATTTGAATCTCTAATCATTAATGAAGACTCAACCGATGATAAATTAGAAAACCTTTTTTAATTTCATCATACTTTGATCAAAGATTTTCTGAGTCAACATTTGATGATATTACTTGGGATAAATACTCTTCTTACTAGGAGTTATCGATTCCTTGTTGACCTACTATTACCTTCATACACAATCCTTCATATCCAGCATCACTCGTATATGACCTTTTGTTATGAATGAATATGAACCAAAATATGGATTCATGTGCACAAGATACTATGGTGGTCTCAGGTCTAAGGATTACTTACACAACTCCCACTTAAAGAATAATTTATTATGACAAGTAAGTAAAACTTTCATTTGATGTTCTTCTGTTAGATCAATTCAGTGAACTCATAACCTAATGAGCATCCACATCTTTGTATTAGTGTTTTTACACAAGTGGTCGCGAGACCAACCATCCTCACAATCGAGCATACATAAGATGTGCTAGTCTATCCGGATTCATCGATCCCCGAATCTATGATCCTATGACTAGGAATATTCTAGATTAGAGTTTATAGATTTTAGGTCTCACTGTTATCTCTGTAACCCTAAAAATATTGCCTTATTCTATGGGGTTCATCATAAAAAATATAAGATACAACATATGATGAAATATAAAATTGCCTTTATTATCATTCTTGAGTTGAGAGAAATTATAAATTTTGCCACTGATACAACAATTGCGATTGGCTTTCAGGGCACAATTCTTTCAATCTCGCACTTGCACTAAAACCAATCGCCCTTGTATTTAATACCCATACAATTAAGATGGCGATCTAACTTCTATAGTGGAAGGGCCTTAGTAAATGAGTCTGCTATGTTGTTCTTCATTTCAACTCGTTCTATCATCACATCATGTCTATCAATGATGTCTCGAACGAGGTGGAAGCATCTCAGGATGTGCTTGGATTTATGGTGAGACCTTGGTTCCTTCGCTTGTGCCATAGCTCCAGTGTTATCGCAATATAATGGCATCAGCTATTGTATAGTAGGAACTATGTCCAATTCGGTGATGAACTTCTTCATCCAGACAGCTTCCTTAGCGGCTTCACTTGCAGCTATATACTCTGCCTCAGCGACTGAATCAGCTACAATTGGTTGCTTGGTACTTTTTCAACTCACCGCTCCTCCATTCAGAGTGTAGACATACCCTGATATAGACTTACTGTCATGTGGATCAGATTGAAAGCTAGAATATGTGTAGCCTTCTATTTTTAAGTCTGATCCTCCATATATTAGAAAAACATCTTTAGTCCTTCTCAGGTACTTAATAATGTTTTTCACTGCTTTCCAATGATCCTTCTCTGGATCAGCCTGAAATCTGCTTACTATGCCCAAAGCATAAGCAACATCAGGTCTGGTACATAGCATTGCATACATAATTGATCCTACTGCCAAAGCATAAGGGATCTTATTCATCCTATCTCTTTCTTCTGGAGTCTTAGGTGACATCCTTTTAAATAACCTTTCTTACTTCCCTCTATATTGAATCTCTTCAATATTAAGTCTATGTACCTGGATTGGGATAACCCTAGCATCCTCTTAGATCTATCTCTATAGATCTTTATTCCTAGAATATAGGATGCTTCTCCCAAATCCTTCATGGAAAACCGTTTTGACAACCAAGTCTTGACTGATTGCATCATTGGAATATCATTTCCAATGATAAGCATGTCATCCACATACAAGACCAAGAAGACAATGGCACTCCCACTTATCTTCTTATATACACACAGTTTATTCGTATTCTTGATGAAATCAAATTATTTAATAGTTTCATCAAAACGAATGTTCCAACTCCTCGATGCTTGCTTTAATCCATAAATAGATTTTCTAAGTTTGCATACTTGGTTTGGTCTCCCACTTGAGACAAACCCCTCTGGCTGTGACATATAGACTTCTTCCTCAAGTTTTTCATTAAGGAATGCGGTCTTAATATCCATCTGCTAGATTTCATAATCATAGTTTGCAACAATAGCAAGCATAATCCTAATGGACTTGAGCATGGCAATTGGTGAAAAAGTTTCATCATAGTCAATACTATGTCTTTGCTTGAAACCTTTTGCCACTAACCTAGCCTTGTAGGTTTGTATTTGCCCATCTGCTCCAATCTTTCTTTTGAAGATCCATTTGCACCCTATTGGGACAATTCCCTCGGGTTGGTCAACCAAAGTCCAAACCTAGTTGTTATACATGGAGTCCATCTCGGATTTCATGGCATTAAGCCATTTATCGGAGTCCTTACTCTCGACTGCTTTCATATAGGTCAGTGGATCATCATTTTCAATAACGCTGGCTTCATTATTATTTCCAATTATAAAACCATATCTAAGATGTACTTTCAGCACTCTTTCTGACCTACGGAGAGGAGGTGTATGTTGTGATTGTACCTTATCAATTTTGTACTTCTGATTGAGGAACTTGAGTTTGTTTATTTTGAATTTCACTCAATTCGATTATTCTGTCATTACCTTCTTCTTGAATAAATTCATTTTCTAAGAAGACAACATGCCTACTAACAAATACTTTTTGTTCAGTAGGATGATAGAAATGGTATCCAATACCTTTTTGAGAATAACCGATGAACCTACATTTTTCAGCCTTAGCATTTAGCTTATGTACAAATTCCTTTTTAACATAAGCTGGGCAACCACAAATTTTAAGATGTTTAAGACTTGGCTTCTTGCCATTACATAATTCATATGGAGTGCTAGAAACTGATTTTGATGATATCCTGTTTATTACATATGCAGCAGTTTCTAGGGCATAATCCTAGAAGGATATTGGAAGATCCGTGAAGCGCATCATGGACCGTACCATATCAAACAAGGAACGATTCCTCCTTTCTACTACACCATTTAATTGTGGTGTATATGGAGGTGTCCATTCAGAGAGAATACCATTATCCTTAAGATGATTAAGAAACTCGCTAGATAAGTATTCACCTCTTCGATCAGATCAAAGGATTTTAATACATTTTCCAGTTTGTTTCTCAACCATATTTTGATACTCTTTAAACTTTTCAAAGGCTTCAGCTTTATGTTTCATAAGATACACATATCCGAATCTTGATAGATCATCTATAAATGTGATAAAATAAGAGTATCCTTATATAGCTTGAGTTGCATGGGTCCACATACATCTGAATGTATTAACCCTAATAACTCAGTTGCCCTTTCGCCATGTCCAGTAAATGAAGATTTGATCATTTTTCCCAAGAGCCAAGATTCATAAGTTCCTAATGGTTGAAAATCATAAGGTTCAAAGAAATCTTCTTTGTATAACTTGTTAATCCTTGACTCACTTATATGACCTAATCGGCAATGCCAAAGGAATGTTTCATTGGTATCATCTCTCTTTCTCCTTTTGTTTTCAATAAGCAACACACTATCATTGAGTGATAGAGTTAAAAGACCATTTACAAATTTTTCCATTCCAAAGAAGTCATTTGAATAAGATATAGAGCATCCATTGCTCTCAACTTTTATTTCATAACCTTGTTTTAATAACAACGGTACAGAAATAATATTTTTGACTATATTTGGAATAAAATAACAATCTTTTAATTCAAGTATTTTGCCTGTAGGCAATAATAACAAGTAGGTTTCAACAGCTTCTGCATGGATGGCCTCTCCACTCGTGCCATAAAGCTTGAAGTCACTTTTCTCCAACCTTCTAATTTTGTGAAGTCCCTGCAAAGATTTGCATATGTGAGCCCCACATGCGGTATCCAATACCCATGAATCAAAAGTTGAAAAACTTAATGATAAGTTTGTTTGTATCATTAACAAACCTTTTGATGCTTTATTGGTATCCTGCTTCAAACTTGCCAGGTACTTCTTATAATTCTTCTTCCAATGTCCCTTCTTACCGCAGAAGAAACAAGTTCCATCATCCGAAGACTTCTTTGTCGTCTTCTTCTTCTTGATGCTCCTTTTGGGGTTTAATTTTCTTTTTAAACCCTTCTTCATCACCTCTTTCTTCTTCCCATCGATCAGAAGAAAATGAGCCTTTTCTCCCTTAAAATGGCTCTTAGCAGTCTTAAGCATGTTAAGCAACTCTGGTAATGTAAGATTCAATTTGTTCATGTGGTAGTTCATGACAAATTGTGAGAAGTAATATGGGAGTTACTGCAGGATTAGATCCTGATTTAGCTGCTCGTCCATGACGAAGCCTAATTGACCTAATTGGGTGATTAAGTCAATCATCTTCAGGACATGAATCTAAATAGGCGAGCCGTCACTCATATGTGCACGGAACAACTGCTTAGATATCTCATATCTTGCAGTCCTACTATGCTCTTCATACAACTCTTTTAAGTTGAGAAGTATAGACTGAGGTTTCATCTTCTTATGTTGCCTCTGGAGCTCATTGCTCATTGAGGCTAACATGATGCACTTAACAGTCATACTTTCATTCTGCCACATCCTATATGTGGCCCTTTCCTCCTCGGAAGCATCTTCTCCGATCGGATCTAGATTTGGAGAATCAAGAATGTAGAAAATTTTCTCCTGAGCTAATACAATCCTCAGGTTCCTCAACCAATCGACATAATTTGGTTCGATCAGTTTATTGGCATCTAAAATGCCATGCAGTGATAATGATGAAGCCATTAATTGTCTACAAACAAACAAGAACAATACATAAGTAGACCCCCCAAAATGATAATTATAATTAGATAAGGACTTTGAATCTAATTGTGTCTTCCACTATTTTCTTCGAATACCATAACCCTCTACTATGTTAAACGAGAAACCAATATCCGGTTTCTTTAGTGGGGTTGAGATCCTAATTCCTTATAAATATCTTGAGTTTGCTCAACAAACATTTATAAGTTCAAGGGTAGGAAATTCCTTTTCCAATTTCATCCATATTACACTTGCCTCTAAGACACTTATAGCCTTATGTTTGCACAACAAACTATAATGTCTTAGTTTAGTCAGACCCTTCATTCTATATAGTCATGATTGAATAATGTCACCCTTGAGTTTGCTCAACAAAGTAACATTAACAAGCATACTCTAAAGCATAATATGTACCAAGTCAAATTTTATATCAAACCCTAATAGTAAGCCTTGAGTTTGCTCAACAAGGCTACTATAATTTTGATATAATTTTGGCTTGGCATGAAAGAAGGCATTTTGTAGTGCATTTATAACCAATTAGCATTTTCAATTCTAAGGTTTAAATTAATCAAATTGGCCAGGTAAGTGGAAGAGGTATGGGAGTCCCCCGTTCTTGCCTTAGACACCCAATAAATTTGGCCAGGTATGTAACGGAACTAATAAAAAAACTATATTCTCTTTACCTTCCCAGAACCACTTTTCTTAGACACCAATCGATCAATTAATCCTTAAAAAGGATTTGCTTCATAATAATATAACACCACAACTAAATATTATTTTAGGAGGGCTTTTACCATCTCGAGCACATCCTTATGTTTCTAAGTATCACATATCCATTTATGTGCATAGTATGTCATTAATCTTACAACATAATGATAACTAATACTTCTAAACATATCTCTAAATTGATTAGGGTTATAGTGAAACCTTAATCTTGTGGCATACAATCAATCAATACATGCTTCATCTCATCATTTCAACTAATACGTATATTAGTCCTAATATGCATCACAAAAGCATATGATTAAAAGCAATCATCCGTTCTCATTACTTGTTCATGGGATAAGATCACGTTGGCACCCCAACACATCATAGGAGATCCCATTGAATGAGAAGAGAGGGCCTTTAAAAAACCAACTTGGTTCCTATGGTCAAATGGCCATGGTGACTAACCCAATCCAAAGTAGTTACTAGGGCATTGCATTATATAAAGCATAATAGTCAATTATATATAACATATACTGCTAATTATGCATTAGAATATAATGATTTACTTACTTTAACAATCATAATAATAACCATTTTATGAATGTAATATAGTCATATTATTACATTATGCATATCATGCCAATTAGGTTAAACATAACTTACTATTTTGCTATAAACATATAATGATCTATCAATTTAATCATTCATAATAGATTAATTTGATTTCTTCTTGAATGCATGAAGAAGGCTCTGATACCAATGATAGAAATTTTGGGATGCTTGGAGGCATGCTTTTCAAAAACTTTAATCATGTTGTAAACAAACATCGCAAAAAACCTTAATTTTCAAGATCGCCTTTATGCAGTTCAAAAAGTAAATCAATTAAAATCTAAAATAAATGACTAAGAAAAATACCTGAATTGCTAAATCTAATAATCTTCAAGAGGCGCACAAGTGTATGCCCTCCAAAGGTGATCCACACGAAAATCGATTCGAAGAAGCACTCTTATTTGCTTGCTAGAACCTTCCTAGCAGCCTTTTGATCATATGTAGCCTTCTAAAGTCTCTTTGGACTTTCTCCTCTTCAAAAGCTTTCCAAAAGTTTTCTAACAAGCCTCTACACACTCTAATAGCCTTCCTCTATCTCAACTTAGGGCCTTGTCTTAATATGATAGTGATATTAAGACAAGGGAAGAAGAATAGGGGGGAAGGAGGGCTTACGAGCTTTCTGTTTCTCTTTTTTTTTTTTTTGGTTCACAAAATTCCTTTTGCCGCCCCCTTTAAATAGAAAAGAAGGGGCAGCAATTAGAGGCGTAGAGGCATGAAGACTGAAGAGGGGGGGGAGACGCTTTACGTGAGGAGCGCTCCCATCCACTCCGAGGGGGTGCCAAGTGTCCAAGGGGTCTTCGGTTCAAACCTCCATAAGCCCATATTAAGTATTTAATTTATTAAATTATTTTATTAATAAATTTAAATAATATTTAATAAATTAAAATCATTTAAATTTAAAATAAAATGGTTCAAAAAAAGACTAATCAAGTCAACCCAAACTAACCAAATCAGGCTGAAATTCGAATCCGATTCGAATTTGATCATCATAAAAATCTAGAAAAATCTCATAAATTTATATTAAACTCTAGATAGGCTGCCCAACACTGGCTAATGTTAATTTAAGTCCAACTTAAATTTATTAGCCCAATCAGCGAGCGAATTGACCTAAACAGATTAAGTCAGAAGCTCGAGTTGGCCCACATATGCTAGTATGCGATCTTGGCCAACCAATTAGGATCCAAAAATCCTAAAAAAATATTTTTAACTTCTTCAATCAATTCTCTATTGTGTGTGACCCTCTGTGTTCCTCATCTAGCCAGCAGTAGGTTTTTGATTTAGCCCGATGATGTATCGACTATCTGAACAGGTCAAATCGGGCTAACTTAAACTGTCAATCTGGACTAACCTTAAAATTGACTTATGAAATCAATCTAAATGATTCATAAAAACCTACAAGATAAGATTGACGTCTAGCAATGTGTCATGCCTACCCAGAAGATGAGAAATTTGGTAAAAATTACCAAAATGCCATTTAGTGGCAAGTTACCGTGCAATTCAATCCTTCGATATTTTTTTAACCCGATTAAGTGATGGGCATGGATAAATGTCAAACCCTTACACTTAATCCATTTGAATCTCTAATCATTAATGAAGACTGAACTGATGATAAATTGAAAACCTTTTCTAATTTCATCATACTTTGATCAAAGATTTTTTGAGTCAACATTTGATGAGATTACTTGAGATAAATACTCCTCTTACTAGGAGTTATCGATTCATTATTGACCTACTCATTACCTTCATACACAATCCTTCATATCCAGCATCACCCCGTACATGACCTTTTGTTATGAATGAATATGAACCAAAATATGGATTCATGTGCATAAGATACTATGGTGGTCTCAGGTCTAAGGATTACTTACACAACTCTTACTTAGAGAACAATCTATTATGACAAGTAAGTAAAACTTCCATTTGATGTTCTTTTGTCGGATCAATTCAGTGAACTCATAACCTAATGAGCACTCACATCTTTGTATTAGTGTTTTTACACAAGTGGTCGCGAGACCAACCATCCTCACAATCGAGTATACATAAGATGTGCTAGTCTATCCGAATTTATCGATCCCCAAATCTATGGATCCTATGACTAGGAATATTCTAGATTAGGATTTATAGGTTTTAGGTCTCACTGTTATCTCTGTAACCCTAAAAACATTGCCTTATTCTATGGGATTCATCATAAAAAATATAAGGCACAGCATATGATGAAATATAAAATTGCCTTAAGAATATAGTGTGGGTTATAATTTGATTGATTTGTGTAAAGGAATTTTGGTTCATAGAAATTTCATATTTCATCAGTTTCCTGCAAAGTCACAACTTATATACCTTATATATGGTTCATAGCTCCAAAGGCACCATTATCAATGCATTATGTTTATATGCTCAAAATTTTTGATCAAATTTTTGGTTTTGGTTTTTGAAATATGTGGGGGATTATTATATATGTAAAGGATATTTAAAAAATTATTTTGGGAACCTGCTCAATTTTTGCATACCAATAAATCTGTCATATTAAAAGTGGAAGATTTATGTGCCTGATTTTTGCATAGACTAACAAATTTGGTACGATGAATGTGGCAAATTTTTGAATGGTGAATATGGTAAAATTAAGGTATTATTTGATTTGCCAATCAATTGCTATCATTGGTTCTTTATTCCATTTGTAGTCCTATTTTGCAATCAATTATAATTATTTTAATTAATCTTTTAGTTCTTTTACCATCCATTCTTAACTCTATAAATATCCTCATGCATTAAGCTTTAGATATTGTTGCCGAGGAAATTCATTCTCCAACTCGGGTATAGTCTGGCTTCGGATCTGGATGCCAATCGCTTAGATGGGTAGAACCTAGAAGACAACCCTCATGCAGAGAGTATCGAGGGTGGCCCTTTGTGGAAGACCCTTCGATGCTCAAGTCAGTGGAGATTGACAGCAAGCAGATGTGAGGAGAAGGCTCTCGCAGAAGAATCCCTCAAGAAAATGGCTTCTCGAAAGCTTAGAGCTCTGCTTGAGCTTTAAGGGAGTTTTCAGTCAGAGTGTCAGTAAAAAAAATAGTAAAAAAAATATACCTAAGAAACTTTAGGACAAGGGTATTTATAGGCGATCACTTGATTCCTTGGGCGCATCACAGGGGGTCCAAAATCGTTTAGATTCGAATCAGATTCGAATCAAGTTTATTATGAGGCCGGTAGTATTAGTATCTAGTTAGTTAGAGAATCGACGGCTAGGGGAGCTGGTTGATGCTTTGAGATTCGATGATTCTATAGGTCCTAGGCCACTTTCGGTATTATTTGCATAATTTTTTGCTCGAGATCTTGTTAAGCTATTATGAATTTGAACTCTCCCGCACTTGGTTCTGCAGAGGTGTTTGAATGCCTCGGCCTGGCCGAGGCAAGAGGTTAGCTCGGTCTGGTCGAAGCATAAGATTTGGCCGAAGCATATAATATTTTCGTGCCGTCAGGTATATAAGGATAGAATGCCTCGGTCCAGTCAGGATTAGAGGATAGCTCGGGTCCACTGAGGCGTAAGAATGGTTCGGAACAATTCAGTTTAAGGATAGCTTGATCTTGCCGAGGATGGTTCGGCTCTATCGAAGGTGGTTCGGCTCTGCCGAGAATGGTTCAGCTCTGTTGTTTTCTAGATATGGCAGCTGGCTGATTGAATATCGATAGTGGTTTCGATCTTTTTGTCGTGTGCACAAGCGTTGGCACAATGATAATTTTACCCCTCATCATATGCCCCCAACTCCCTAGTCCGAAGTGTAAATTCGAATATAGGGAGTAGAGTCTAGAATAACTTCATTCGAGAGGATTCAAAGGGACGTGCAATGATGGTCTCATAAATGCAGTGTTGTCATTTTATCATTTTTCTCGATGAACGAAATGGAAAAACCCCTCGTTTCTTATGGGCGACGATTGAGGAAGTCCCACATGGAGAATCCCTATGTTTACGGTTCCTGTAGCGGCAATTCGAGTGTCCGGGGGTTTCTTCTAAAGATGCTGTACCTTCTCCCTGAAATGATTTTTTTTAAAAAAAAGGAGTAGGGGTTAGGGCAGTGCTCTTTCTGCAATGCTTTCTTGTTTCTTCCCTAGAGATTTCATTCTTCAAAAGCTGACTTTCAAGGACTCTTATTCGGGCTACAACCAGATTCAGATGGCGCCTGAGGATGAAGAAAAGACTGCCTTTATCACCGACCGAGGTATTTATTGCTACCGAGTTATACCCTTTGGTTTAAAAAATGCAGGCGTAACTACCAAAGGCTGGTCAATAAAGTTTTCAAAGAGCAAATCGGTCGAAACATGGAGGTGTATGTTAATGACATGCTAGTAAAGAGCAGAGAGGCATTCCAACATATTAAAGATCTCACGAAAAGTTTTGCAACACTTCGGAAGTATCAAATGAAGCTTAACCCAACCAAATATGCTTTCGGAGTTAACTCTGGAAAATTCTTGGGTTTCATGGTCTCTTAACAAAGTATTGAGGCGAATCCATAAAAAATCCAGGACCAACAGATGGCACCTCCAGGGTTGGTCAAGGAGGTACAACATCTTACTAGAAGGATAGCGACCCTCAATCATTTTGTTGCTTGATCAGTCGAGAGGTGTTTGTCCTTTTTCAAAGTGCTCCGATCGGCCAAGAACTTCCAATGAACCTCGGACTGCCAAATTTTTTTTGAAAATATTAAAAAATACCTCGGCTCACCACCTCTCCTCAGTAGCTCAAGGCCAAGAGAAATGCTGTATCTATACATGGCGGTCTCTGAGGGCGCTGTCGGCTCTATATTGGCCAGAGAGGAAGAAAAATTCAGAAGCTAATATATTGTGTTAGTAAATTGCTCCAAGACGCTGAAACAAGGTATACTCGAATCGAGAAGATGGTTTTAGCTCTGATAACATCCGTCCGAAAGTTGCGGCCGCATTTTCAAACTGTGACAGTTTTAAGTGACCAACCCATCAAGTCAATTATCCATCATTCGAAAGCATCGGGAAGAATGACCAAATTGGTTGTCGAATTGACTGAGCATGACGTTTAGTACAAGCCTCGTTCAGCATCAGGGCATAGGTCTTAGCGGATTTCCGTAGTAATAGATATAAACCAAACTCTCTTATGCTAGCTTTTTGTTTTCTTTATAATCCTTTCCAGCTTTCCATCCGTTGTCTTTTCTTATCTTGAAGCGTGAGTTTGAGCAGTTATGTGCCTTTGCATTATAAGTGTATGCTTGGCATTTTTTCGTCATGGCATGCTCGACGATAAATTCTGGTTAGTTTTTTTTATTAACTTCTACTCGAATTTTTAGGACACATAATTTTAATTCATTAATAAGTTATTAATTGGGCTAGAAGGTGGGCTCCGGGCATTACAAATATCTTACTCCAATGATAGGAAATGAGCCATTTAAGCTATCTTGGCTGTATAGTTCAAACCCAGCTTACACCTGCACACTAGACTATTTTGTAAATTTAATATCTTATTGATAGAACCTTCGAAGCAAAAGTATCATAAATATGCTAGACTATATTGTAAATTTATTAAAAACTGCAAAGAATCCATTGAAAGGTTTTAAAATTTCTAAAAATTTCTATCTCATTTGGCCAATTCAACAATACGAAGGAACCTCTTTAAAATAAAATATGGATTGCCGTATTAAATAGAGAGCTGCTGTTATGCATAACCCTGATGGATAGCTGGACTATAGAACATGAAGATTCACACTAATAACATGCGCATGAGATCATAGTGGATGAGAAACCATAATGATATTGATGTGGCTGACGCAGCCACAAAGATAATTATGGCAAAATCGAAACTTTAAGGTGGCCCCGGCACCTCCAAGTCGGCCAAGTCGGCTCCGACCTTCTCAGGTTGGTCCCGCTCGGCCCCGGCATCTCCAAGTCGCCCAAGTTGGCCAAGTCAGCCCTGACCTTTTCAGGTCGGCCCCGCTCGGCCCCGGCACGCTCGGCCCCGGCATCTCCAAGTCGCCCAAGTCGGTCAGGTCAGCTATGACCTTCTCAGGTTGGCCCCGCTCGGCCCCGGCATCTCCAAGTCGCCCAAGTCGGCCAGGTCGGCCCCGTTCGGCCCCGGCATCTCCAAGTCGCCCAAGTCGGCCAAGTCGGCCCTGACCTTCTCAGGTAGGCCCCGCTCGGCCCCGGCATCTTCAAGTCAGTCAAGTCGGCCCTGACCTTCTCAGGTCGGCCCCGCTCGGCCCCGGCATCTCCAAGTCGCCCAAGTCGGCCAAGTCGGCCCTAACGTTCTCAGGTCGGTCCCGCTCGGCGCCGACATCTCCAAGTCATCCAAGTCGACCAAGTTGGCCCTGACCTTCTCAAGTCGGCCTGCTTGGCCCCGGCATTTCCAAGTTGCCCAAGTCGGCCAAGTCGGCCCTGACCTTCTCAGGTCGGCCCCGCTCGGCCCCGGCATCTCTAAGTCGGCCAGGTCGGCCCTGACCTTCTCAGGTCATCCCCGCTCGGCCCCGGCATCTCCAAGTCGCCCAAGTCGGGCAAGTAGGCCCTGACCTTCTCAGGTCGGCCCCGCTCGATCTCGGCATCTCCAAGTCGTCCAAGTCGGTCAAGTCGGCCCCGGCCTTCTCAGGTCGGCCCCACTCGGCCCCGGCACCTCCAAGTTGGCCAAGTTGGCCCCAGCCTTCCCAGGTTGGCCTCGGCACCTCTGAGTCGGCAAAGTCGGCCTCGACCTTCTCAGGTCGGCCCCGCTCGGCCCCGGCATCTCCAGGTCGAGGCGCTGGCTAAGATCACCCAAGGTCTGGAAGTCGATCATATGTCATTTTGGCCTGCCTTATACCCTCGTCACGGACAACGGTCGCCAATTCAACAATGAAGCATTCAAGGCTTTTTGTGGCGAGCTGGGTATCCACCATCGATTCACCTCTATCCTAGACCAACGGGGAGGCCGAGGTCATGAACCGCACCATTCTCAGGGGGCTCAGGACCAGGCTGGATGGATCCAAGGGTCGATGGGTGAAGGAACTCCCCAGCGTGATATGGGCTTACCACACGACTCCTAGAGCCCCGACGGACAAGACTCCCTTCAGTCTCATTTTTGGATCCGAGGCCGTCATCCTTGTTGAGATCGGACTGCCCAGTCCACGCGTGGAATCCTTCAATGAAGAAGACAACTCCACATTGATACGAGCCAGCCTGGACTTTATCGACGAGGCACACGACAGGGCAAGGATGAGTATGGCGGCCTTCCATCAACGGGCAGCCAAATACTACAATGCCCGAGTTCGTCCTAAAGTCTTTCGCCAGGGATATCTAGTTTTAAGGAAGGCTGAGGTATCTAAGCCTACGGAGGGGGGAAACTGTCCCTCAACTGGGAGGGTCCTTATCGCATGCCGAGACACTCCACCGGGGGGCATACAGGCTGGAAGAGCTCAACGGACAATCCATTCCGCGTACCTGGAATGCGGATAACCTCCGCCGATATTATCAATGATGTATCCCCAAGAATACAAGCAATAAAAGAGGTCCCTTCCAGCGTCACAGCCTGCTCTCCCTTGCATCCGAGGACCAATTCTCAGGAAAGGAGCTCGCCGGCATCGCGGCCCACGGGACACCACTCGGCCCTGGCACGGAGGTGCCCCTGAGGTGGTTAAGACCCTAAAGGCTCCGTACCCACTGAGTCGCCCTTCGGGTGGTACACAAACCCCCGAAGTGGTTCCAAAGGAGCTCGCCGGCATCGTGGCCCACGGGACACCACTCGGCCCCATCACGGAGGTGCTCCGAGGTGGTTAAGACCCTAAAGGCTCTGTACCCACTGAGTCGCCCTTCGGGTGGCACACAAACCTCCGAAGTGGTTCTAAAGGAGCTCATCGGCATCGCGGCCCATGGGACACCACTCGGCTCCGGCACGGATGTGCCCTCGAGGTGGTTAAGACCCTAAAGGCTTCATACCCACCGAGTCACCCTTCGGGTGGCACACAAACCTCCAAAGTGGTTCTAAAGGAGCTCATCGGCATCGCGGCCCATGGGACACCACTCGGCCCCGGCACGGAGGTGCCCCTGAGGCGGTTAAGACCCTAAAGGCTCCGTACCCGCCGAGTCACCCTTCGGGTGGCACACAAACCCACGAAGTGATTCCAAAGGAGCTCGCTGGCATCGCGGCCTACGGGACACCACTCGGTCCCGGCATGGAGGTGCCCCCGAGGTGGTTAAAACCCTAAAGGCTTCGTACCCGCTGAGTCGCCCTTCGGGTGGCACACAAACCCCCAAAGTGGTTCTAAAGGAGCTCGTCGGCATCGCGGCCCACGGGACACCACTCGGCTCCGGCACAGAGGTGCCTCCGATGTGGTTAAGTCCCTAAAGGCTCTGTACCCGCCGAGTTGCCCTTCGGGTAGCACACAAACCCCCGAAGTGGTTCTAAAGGAGATCGCTAGCATCGTAGCCCACGGGACACTACTCGGCCCAGGCACGGAGGTGCCTCCGAGGCGGTTAAGATCCTAAAGGCTCCGTACCTGCTGAGTCGCCCTTCGGGTGGCACACAAACCCCCGAAGTGGTTTCAAAGGAGCTCGCAGGCATCTCGGCCCACGGGACACCACTCGGCCCCGGCACGGAGGTGCCTCCGAGGCGGTTAAGACCTTAAAGGCTCTGTACCTGCCGAGTTGCCCTTCGGGTGGCACACAAATCCCTGAA
This sequence comes from Calamus simplicifolius, assembly GCA_900491605.1. NCBI lineage: Eukaryota > Viridiplantae > Streptophyta > Magnoliopsida > Arecales > Arecaceae > Calamus > Calamus simplicifolius. The sequence continues at coordinate 219,795 of UESW01002383.1, forward strand.
GTTGTTCTAAAGAGCTCGCCGACATCGCGGCCCATGGGACACCACTCGGCTCCGGCACGGAGGTGCCCCCGAGGTGGTTAAGACCCTAAAGGCTCCATACCCGCCGAGTCGCCCTTCGGGTGGCACACAAACCCCCGAAGTGGTTCTAAAGGAGTTCATTGGCATCGCGGCCCATGGGACACCACTCGGCTCTGGCACGGAGGTGCCCTCGAGGCGTTAAGACCCTAAAGGCTCTGTACCCATCGAGTTGCCCTTCGGGTGGCACATAAACTCCCGAAGTGGTTTCAAAGGAGCTCACCGGTATCGCGGCCCACGGGACACCACTCGGCCCAGACACGGAGGTGGCCCCGAGGCGGTTAAGACCCTAAAGGCTCCGTACCCACTGAGTCGCCCTTCAGGTAGACACAAACCCCGAAGTGGTTCTAAAGGAGCTCATCGGCATCGTGGCCCATGGGACACCACTCGGCCCTGGCACGGAGGTGCCCCCGAGGTGGTTAAGACCCTAAAGGCCCCATACCCGCTGAGTCACCCTTCGGGTGGCACACAAACCCCCGAAGTGGTTTTAAAGGAACTCGCCGGCATCGTAGCCCATGGGACACTACTCGGTCCTCGGCGCTTTCAAGCTAATCTCGACGTTAAGTTGCCCTCGAATCGTTCTAAGTCCTTAGAATATTCTTCGGTCAAACGGCCTGCGACAACTCAAGGCATCCTAAGTAGCCTCCTACGTGGCCGGCTTATACTTCGAAGACGCATTTCAACATAGGCCAACCTGATGCAGCGGTTCGGCCACGGCATCATCACGTGCGCAACGCAGAGTCAAAGAGCATCTCGAAAGGAAGGTTACCCCCTTCCTCGTCAACAGGCATAGGATCCATCTTATTGTTATTCGCACAACAAAATGGTTCGGCTCAGAGGAAAGAATAAACAGGCAAGGCAAGAACACCGAGATATTCTTACAGAAAACTTCTCTTCATTGATAATGAAATAGGAGTACAAAATCTGGTCTAAGGCCGATTACAAAAAGGAAAAGGAAAAGAAACAACAACTTCTCAGGACTCGTTCGGGCCCGGCTCTCCTTTGTCGTCTTCTTCCTCCGTCGGCTCCTCATCAGCTTCCCCAGGTCGGATCCCCTCGAGCTCGGCAATGTCAATTTTGAGAGCCACGGACATCTTGGTCTTGCACATCTCAAAGCCCTTGATGTAGGCGTCAAGGCTGGCCTTGAGGACTTCTTTCCTAAATTCCGGCGAGGCCTTGTAGCTGGATACGGCCTGCCCTGCCTCGGCCTTGGCTCGCTCGGCCCTAGCCCCAGCCTCTCTGGCTCTGCCTTCGGCTTCCTCGGTGCGTGCATTGGCCTCGTCCGCATAGGCCACGGCCCCGGCCTTTTCGTGGCCCGCCTCAACAGCCGCTTTCTCCGCGGTGACTGCCCTCTTCGTGGCAGCCTGGGCCTCCCCTCGCACCGCCCTGACCTCCTCCGCGGCGCATTGAAGTTGGCGATTCAGCTCCTCCTTCTGCGCCGTGGCGGCCTTCAACCTCTCCAAGACCAACTCCAACTTGGCCTCGGCCGCGGGGGCCCGGCCACCCTCGGCCTTGGCCCGGCTCTCCACCTCCTTCAGTCGGCCGCCCAGACTCTCCTCCCGAGCCTTGGCCTCCTGGTGAAGTTGAGCGAGGCTCTAGGACTGCGTCGCGCTCTCCTTCCTGTACTTCTCGGCCCACGCCAACGCCCTTGTAAGCGCGTTCGAAGAATGGACCACCACCTCACGAAGGCCGACCGTGCCGTTGGCCATCTGCAGCAATGGGAACATGATCAGTCCTAAAAGATCAGGGCATCAAAAATACGTCCGGAAACAGAGAAAGCTCAGAAGATTACCTAGACAACGATGGCCATGACCATATCCAGGAGTGCGGAGTGGCTCATTCCCCGCATCTCCTCCTTGGACTCGGCAGTCCGGACACCTGACAAAAGGTGGGAGGCTTGCGCGGCGTCCGCCATTGAGTTGAACCTGGGGACTGGCCGCATCGTCCCCTCTTGCGGACCCTCAACCCGAGGGCAAGACGAGCGGCGCACCAACCATTGGGATGAGCTCTCCGGCCCATCCTTCTGCTCTCTGGTCGCCTCCGCCCTGGCTTGGGGTTCCTTGGCGACTGGCTCCCTCTCTCTGGTAGGGGGGACCCTCTTCATCTCCGGCTCGGCGGCAGCCGGAGGGCTAACAACGACAGTTACCTGCCCCGCCTCGGGCACATCGACGGTGGAAGGAGCCTCCTCATTGAGATCCACAATCACCACGGCGGTTTGGGTGGTGACCTGGATCTCTCCCTCCTCCACTTCGGTCCCGGCCGGCCTCGGGACCACTTCCCCAGCTGGCGCTTCCCTAGCCGGCTCTTCTGCAGGTGCTGGGGGCTTAGGGGCTTCCGCGGCTCGGGCCGGCTCGGTCCGCTCCCTCCTTCGAAGTTTCTTCACCGGCCTTGATGTTTCCTCAGCTGCTGGCCTCTTCTGCTTCAAGGTAGCTTCAAACTCCCCGTCAGAGAACCTCATCGCTGCATCCAAAAATGAAAAGTATCAGCATCAGCACATAGTAACCCCCCGGCCGAGACAGAAGGAATCAAACGTCGTGCTCACCAACTGCCGGGGCCAACTCAGCTTCTATTAGGTTTTTCTCAGACAGGAGTTTCTTATAGCCAGGGAACAGCGATAACCCTGGCTGGGCCCCCTCGAAATAGCAAAGAATTACAAAGGCACAGATGATCCGAATCGAGTTCGGAGTCAACTGCGCCGGCACCAGCTTATATCTATCTAAAAGGTTCAAGAAAAAGGGGTGGAGTGGAAGGCGCAATCCGCACCGGAAGAACTCCTCATACAAGGCGATCCGATCGGGGTAGGTGGAGGTTACCCTATCCTCAGGCCCCGGCGCGGACAGATGAATAAAGCTAGGAACCTGGTACTTAGCCCTAATGGTCTCTATGTCCTCTGGGGTCATAGTTGAGGCGACTCCCGCTGGACCCGCAGGATCAAGGCTCACCGCTGAGGGTGGAGCCGGGCGATGGGAAGACACAGGAACTGCCCTAATAGGAGAGGCTAAGGTTGAGGTGGATAGAGGTTCAGTCGAAGATGGTTGGCCGCGGATGGTAACTCCGCCCATCGGCCGAGACACCTGACGGGCTGAAGGGGTTTGGTCTTCACTGTCGGAATGGGAAGTTTCTACTAAAGGCCTCTTACCCTTTCTAACGGTACGGTGGTCCATGGGTGAAGATGAAGGACGAAACTAACCTGGGAATCAAAAAGAACTCGAAGGCGGAAAGGCTCAGGTCGCAGAAAAATTCAAGAGAAGAAAGGCTGGAAGAAAGCAATGGCGGTGTAAAAGCTTTCTCCAAGCCCTTGGGGTGCTTTTATACCCCCATTTCCAATAAGAGATAATCAAGGGCCCGCCACGCGACACTCTCCTATTGCGCCATGGGCTGTCCGCCGAAAATCTCGCCTGCGCCCGAGACGTGCCACCTCGATTCACCCCAAGGAGCATGATCCCCGGCCAATCGCAGGGCATAGAAGACGGAGAAGCGATGATGGCCCTCACCTTTTCCTATTCCCCGATAGGTTTCCTCTTCGAGGCGTACGGCGCTAACGTCATCTCCCACCTACCGCATGATTACAGAAGATTTTCGAAGCGACACTGCCTTGGAACGACGCGCCAGCTCACCAAGCCATTAAAAGCACACTAAAGAGCAATCATTTTTTGAATTTTCGCGCCCCTCTTGCCCAAAGGGCAACGGGCGCATGGCCCTTCGCGCTCAGGGGCGGGGGCATCTGATGTGGCTGACACAACCACAAGGATAATTATGGCAAAATCGAAACCTTAAGACGGCCTCGGCACCTCCAAGTCAGCCAAGTCGGCCCCGCTCGGCCTCGGCATCTCCAAGTCGCCCAAGTCGGCCAAGTCGGCCCTGACCTTCTCAGGTCGACCCCGCTCGGCCCTGGCATCTCCAAGTCGCCGAAGTCGGCCAAGTCGGTCCTGACCTTCTCAGGTCGGCCCTGCTCGGCCCCGGCATCTCCAAGTCGTCCAAGTCGGCCCTGACCTTCTCAGGTCGGCCCCGCTCGGCCCCGGCATCTCCAAGTTGCCCAAGTCAGCCAAGTCGGCCCTGACCTTCTCAGGTTGGCCCCGCTCGGCCCCGACATCTTCAAGTCGCCCAAGTCGGCCAAGTCAGCCCTGACTTTCTCAGGTCGGCCGCGCTCGGCCCCGGCATCTCCAAGTCGTCCAAGTCGGCCAAGTTGGCCCTGACCTTCTCAGATCGGCCCCGCTCGGCCCCGACATCTCCAAGTCGCCCAAGTCGGCCAAGTTGGCCCTGACCTTCTCAGGTTGGCCCCGCTCGGCCCCGGCATCTCCAAGTCGTCCAAGTCGGCCCTGACCTTCTCAGGTCGACGCCGCTCGGCCCCGGCATCTCCAAGTCGCCCAAGTCGGCCAGGTCGACCCTGACCTTCTCAGGTCGGCCCCGCTCGGCCCCAGCATCTCCAAGTCGTCCAAGTTAGCCAAGTCGGCCCCGGCCTTCTCAGGTCGGCCCCACTCGGCCCCGGCTTTCCTAGGTCGGCCCCGCTCGGCCTCGGCACTTCCGAGTCGGTCAAGTCGGCCTCGACCTTCTTAGGTCGGCCCCGCTCGGCCCCGGCATCTCCAAGTCGTCCAAGTCGGCCAAGTCGGCCCCGGCCTTCCCAAGTCGGCCCCGCTCGGCCCCGGCATCCCCGAGTCGGCCAAGTCGGCCCCGGCCTCCCAGGTTGGCCCCGCCCCGGCACCTTTGGGACGGACCCAGAACATTCCTGGCTATTTGCGCCGCCGTCTTTCTGACCCACGCCGCTTGGCATCCTCAGGCCCAACTACCCGCTGGCCACACCGCTGATGGAACTGGACCTAACTACCTGTCAGCCCCGCTGACTGATGGGACATGGCTCACCAACCGTCGTTTTTCTCCTGACTGATGGAACGTGACTCACCAACCGCCGTTTTTCTCCTCCTCCGATGGGACAGGACCCACCAAGTGGTCGCACAGGGGTCAACCCACTACAAAAGGGAAGGTCCACTCAAGAATAAAGTAACACAAACTCATACTCTTGCTACCCGGATGCCCAAAAAGAAATTCCTATCTTTTTGAGGATTCATCTTTTCTCCCAGAGCTCGTATGAGCTCTTCCTCAGCTGTGACCCATGTTACTGACTTGAGCATTGGAGGGTCCTCACCAGAGCTTCCCTCTAGTCTTGGAACTTTTTGCAGGCCATCCGATCAGGCGAAGGACGGCAAATTAAGCAGCTCTCTTCTCCCGACGTTTAGGACCGGTGATCAGGCATCATCAGATATTACCTGTCATGCCATTTATATTTTGATGGTAGAACAGTTTTGTAACTAAAATTAGTTAAAAAAGAAAAAAAAATTTGGAGTTAGGGTTTAGGTCAAGTCCTCCATTGGGATTTGGGATGGGGCCCACCAATTGGATTAGCTGAGTCGCTCCGGCTTCGGCGTGGATCAAAGCTCTCAGGCTTCGGCGTGGATCAAAGCCGCTGATCTATAAATATTTTTGATCAGCGATCTCTCGGGCGAGCGGGAGCCATCCGATGGCCCGGGCGAGGGCCTGGAGTAGTAGACTTGGGCACTGGGCTTCCGGAATTCGTGAACGATCTCTTTGTTGTAGGTCACCGGAAGGGGAGGGGGACCTCGATAACATGGCCGCTGATGTAGTAGGCCTGGATGGACTTCTTCACAGAGCCGTAGGCATAGTGGAGCATGACGACGGCGTCGCCCTTGTTGAAATAGCCCTCAGTGAAGGCCCAGGAGACGTGCTGGCGTTGTCCACGAGGGAGACCTCGTCGACGTCATCGGCGTTGATGAAGGCGCGGGATCGGAGGAAGGAGGGCTGGAGGCAGTTGAAGTAAAAGTCGTCGGGCTGGCGGAGGAAGAGACGCTGCCATCGGAGCTGGGCGGCAAGGACGGAGGCGGGGCAGCTGCCGAAGCTGCCATTGTTAATGCGGGAGACGGCGGGGTCGTGGTGGGAGAACTCGTCGCGGATCTCGGCAGCGGAGATGGGGGGCGGCGCTGGCCGAGGCCGTTTTGGGATGGGCCCGTTAGCGTTGTCGCCGTCGCGGCGCCGGTTCTCACCACGGTCGTCGCGGTGGGGATCCATCAGGAGGGGTTTAGGGTTTCGGGGTGGTGGAATTAACCGCAGAGAAACTAGGGTAGGGTTAGGGCTCTGCGGGCAAGCAGGCGGAGGAAAGGGAGCTCAGCTTTCCCTCGTTCCGGGCCGTGCCAAGTCTTAACCCACGGGCCCGTGGCGAGCGTGCCCGTCACGGCTCAGCCTAAATAGACCACGGACCGTATCGAACGTAACTCGGCACGGCCTGTTTAATAACAGACCGTGCCGGCACGGCCTGTTCATTTTTTCGGCCCGAGGCCCAGTGCCCCGTCGAGTTCTATAAATAAGCCTCCCGATATCTCTTTTCTTTCAAGAAACCTCTGCCCGGTGCCCCCGTCGAGTTCTATAAATAAGCCTCCCGATATCTCCTTTTTTTTATTTTTCAAGAAATCTCTAACCCTCGTCTCCCGATATCTCTTTTTTTTCAAGAAATCTCTAACCCTCGTCTCTCGCCTTCTTCAAGAGTTCTTACAATCGTTCTTTCATCAAGAACCCTTCTCGATTATGGAGGACCGAGCTTTCAATCGCCTTGGCCGCCTGACGAGTCGGAAGGAGATCGTGAGTATTTGAGAATCCCTCTTTCCTTTTCTTCCCGTTTTCTTTACCATCTGATTGTTTTCTTGCATATTCTTAGCATATTATTATAAATTTTATCAGCTTGTTCAACACACATGCGGGTGTATTCAAGGATTATTAACGTAGAAAAGTTAAACATATCTTAGTACCTTTAATATAGTGAACCACAGGTGTCTTCTGAACTATACAAATGCCTTATTATTATTATTTTTTTCTCTAGGATTTTCTTCTACATTTACTTAGCACACGCCAATTTGCCACTATATTAAGTTAATAAGCATATCATCTTTTGATAAGTTTTCTTGATGTGTATTATCAAAAATTTTGATGGTTTCTCCAAGTTCTTTGCTTTTAAATGATTAAGAATGTGAATAAATTTTCCAATTCTTTATTGGCGATAGAATGCTTATGTTTGATACTCATCAATCATATAAAAAGATCCAAGATTTTAGGCTGACAATTGATTCTGATGTTTGCTTGTATGCAGTGTGATAGATTCAACCAAGAATTATAAAGTTCATAATTTATGTTCTGATATGTTTAATATAGTGGACCACAGGTGCTTCCTGTATCATAGAAATGTCTTTTTTCCTACAAATTTTTTTTTTTCATTCACTCATGATATACCAATTTGCTACTGAATTCAAAAATATTAAGTTTATAAGTGTATCATCCTTGGTAAGTTTTGTTGTTTGATGGTTTTTTCAATTGCTTTGCTTTTAAATGATAAAAAACGTGAATAAATTTCTTTTTCTTTCTTATCTAATAGAATGCTTTTGACACTCATGACTCGTGTAAAATGATCCAATCTTTGGGCTGTCAATTTATTATGATGTTTGTTTACATGCAGTATGATAGATTCATCCAAGAATTATTAATTTGATAAGTTCACATATTTTTGTATGTTTATGTGGTGAACCACAGGTGCCCTCTGAATCATAAAAATATCTTTTTTTCCTAGGTTTTTCTTCTACATTTACTTAGCACATGCCTATTTTCTGCTGCATTCAAAAATAATGAGTTTATAATTTTGTTATCTTTTGGTAAGTTTTGTTGTTGTGCATGTCCAAGCTTTGCTTTCAAATGATTAAGAATGTGAATAATTTTTCCTATTCTTTCTTATTTGATAGAATGCTTATATTTGACAATCGCTTGTGTAAAAATATCCCGTCTTTGTGTTGTCAATTGATGCTTACATTTGTGTTGTCAATTGATGCTTACATTTGTTTATGTGTAGCATGATAGATTTATTTAATAATATAAAGTTGATAGTCATCACACTATTCTGGTACATTTAATATAGTGGACGACAAGGTGTCCCTTATATCAAAAAATTAGGCCTACAAACTAATCAGATGGGTTAAGTCATGCTTGATCTCGATCCAATCGAAGTTTATATTTTAATCATAATTTTAGACCCAAACCCAACCCGTTTGATCATCGAATTGGGTCCTTCAGTTCTATTCAGAGCAAGCATGATCTGAATTCAATCCGCAACGTTGAGGTTTCGGATAAGATTGGATTGGGTTATGTTTGTATTTAAGTACCTATCTAACTATTATTTTATAGCTAAAATATAGTAATTAATAATAAAATATAAATCCATTAAACACTTTAAATGAGATTAAAAAATCAATTTAAACTTGAATTTTTGTTGAAAATCTTTTAGTTCTATCCAATTAAATAATTATCCTTAAGTTTATAAACTATGATATTTAAGATATTTATTCATATACTTAAAGACATTATAAACAATAATCCATCAAAATAAAAATAAAATATAAATATTTAGATATAAGTAGTAAAAAAATATGAGAGGTGATCTAGTGTTAAGATGAAAAGGAGAATTGGTTTAAGTTAGAGCTTATTCAATAAATTGATAAAGATAATTAGAATGAAGAAAAATAAGATTTATAATTAAAGTTGATGGGTAGGGTTGAATTAGGTTTGGGTAGGGTTCGGCCAAAAAAATAAAGACTCGGATCCGATTCAAAATTTAGATTAGGTCTAATTTGCAAGCTCAACCCAACAAAATCTAACCCATGGATCTTTAAATACGGGCAAGGTTGAGTTATATGGGTTGACTCGGATCCATTTGAGACCTTAATAAAAATGTCCTTTTTCCCAATGATTTTCTTCTACATTTACTTGGCATATGCGAATTTGCTACTAAATTCAGAAATATTAAATTCATAAGTGTATCATCTTTTGGTAAGTTTTTTTGTGTATTTCCAAAAACTTTGATTGTTTCTTCAATTGCTTTGCATTTACATGATTAAGAATGTGAACAAAATTTTCCTATTTTTTCTTACTTGATAGAATGCTTATGTTTGACACTCATTACTCATGTAAAAGATCCAATCTTTGGGCTTTCAATTGATTTTGACATTTGTTTGTATGCAGTTTGATAGATTCATTCAAAAATTATTCGGTTGATAAATATAACATATTTTAGTATGTTTAATATAGTGAACCACAGGTGTCCCTCGAATCATAAGAATGTCTTTTCCCATACTATTTTCTTCTACATTTACTCGGCACATGCCAATTTACTATTGTATTCAACAATATTAAGTTTATAAGTGGATTATCTTTTGGTAATTTTTGTTGTTGTGGTTTCTCCAAGTGCTTTGCTTTTAGATGATTAAGAATGTGAATAAATTTCCTTATTCTTTCTTGTCAAATAGAATGCTTATGATTAACGCTCATCACTTATGTAAAAAGAACCAATCTTTGTACTATGAATGGATTCTAACAGTTGTTTGTATGTACTAGGATAGATTCTTCCAAGAATTATTAAGTTGATAAGTTTAAATATTTTGGTACGTTTGATGTAGTGGGCTAGGGTGCCCCTTGAATCATAAAATTATCTTCTTTTTTTATTCTAGGATTTTCTTCTACATTTACTCAGCACAAGTCAATTTGCTACTATATTAAAAAAACATTAAGTTTATAAGTGAATCCCATTTGGAAAGTTTTATTGTTGTGTATTTACAAAAACTTTGATGGTTTCTCCAATTGCTGTGCTTTTAGATTAAGAATATGAATAAATTTTCCTATTCTTTCTTGTGTGGTAAATTGCTTATATTTGACAATCATCATTCATGTAAAACGATCCAATCTTTGGGCTGTCAATTTATCCCTATGTTAGTTTGTAGGCAGTATGATGGATTCATCCAATAATTATTAACTTGTAAGTTTAACATATTGTGCTATGTTTAATATAGTAGGCCACATGTGCCCCCTGAATCATGAGATTGTCTTCTTTCCTTGGATTTTCTTCTATATTTTTTAAGCACATGCCAATTTGGTACTATTCAAAAATATTATGTTTATAAGTGTATCATCTTTTGATAAGTTTTGCTATTGTGTACTTCCAAAAACTTCAATGGTTTTTCCAATTGCTTTGTTTTTAAATGATTAAGAATGTAAATAAATTTTCCTACTCTTTCTTGTCTGATAGAATGCAAATGTTTGGCAATAATCGCTTGTAGAAAGATCCTATCTTTGAGCTGTCAATTGATTTTGATGCTTGCTTGTATGCAGTATGACAGATTCATCCAAGAATTATTAAATCGATAAGTTTAACATGTTCTGGTATGTTTAATATAGTGGACCAAGGTGCTCCCTGAATCATGAAAATGTCTTCTTTCCTAAGATTTTCTTCTGCATTTTCCCAGCACATGCCAACCTACTACTGTGTTCAAAAGTAAATTTATGAGTGCATCCTTTGGTAAGTTTTGTGGTTGTGCATTTCCAAAAATTTTGATGCTTCCCCAATTCTTATGCGCTTAAATGATTTTGAATGCGAATAAATTTCCCTACTCTTTCTTGTCTGATGGACTGCTTATGTTCAGCACTCAACATTCACCTTAAAGACATCCAATCTTTGGGTTGTCAATTGATTCTTATGTTTGGTTGTATGTAGTATGACAGATTTATCCCAGTCAGATCTGCAATGGATTTTGATGTGGCCCATTTTTTGCTAACAAATCCAAAGAAAGAAAAAGAGAACATTCATAGGGCTTCCGACTTGAATGAGGATTACCAGAAGCTTCTTGCAGAATGTTTGCTGAAGAATAGGACCCGGATACTTGCGTTTAAGAGCAAGCCCCCAGAATCAGTTGAAGATATTTTTCAAGATGTCTACTTTGATTCCTGTTGTAAGTCGAGGATAGTGAAGAAGCGGAGGCACATAAATGCAGAGAGGATACTACATGCCCCAGACATACTAAATGATTACTTTGTAAATCTTCTTGATTGGGGGAGCTGCAATGTCTTAGCGGTTGCTCTTGCGAATACAGTTTATCTATTGAATGCCTCTAATGGGTCTAGCTCAGAGCTAATGCGTGTAGAAGTAGATGATGGGCCCATCACTTGTATCAGCTGGTCTCCAGATGGGCGGGTACTTGCCATCGGCTTAAACAATTCTCTGGTTGAGTTGTGGGATCCAGAAGCTTTCCAAAGGTTGAGAACTCTACAAGGGGCACGTCGATCCTGTGTTGGATCCTTTGCTTGGAACAATCACATTTTGACGACCGGAGGGATGGATGGTGTGATAAGGAACTATGATGTGAGGGTGCAAAACTGCACTCTCCGTTGTTATAGAGGACATAGGGAAGAAGTTTGTGGGCTCAAGTGGTTCTTATCGGGCCAAAAATTGGCAAGTGGGGGGCGTGATCACCTCCTGCACATATGGGACATATCCATGGCATCTGCGAATCATCCTCCAAGTCAGAACTAATGGCTTCACAGATTCAGTGACCATAGTGCAGCTGTCAAGGCAATCTCCTTGCATCTGGTGGTGATGCAAATGACTGTAGCATTAAATTCTGGAACACCCAAACTGGCGACTGCTTGAATTCAGGGCAGTATTTTTCTACTCTCTTCCATTTATGTTGATTATGGATTTGTCTTAAATTATTTTATTTTGAAAACATTGAGGACAATGTTTAGTTCAAGTGTGGGGGGGTAGTCGTATATGAGTACAAAACATGCATTGAATCATCTTTTAATTTTTTTTATTTCCCTTAATTGATAATTAAATTAAAGTCATTCATTAGAATCAATGAAAAATTGTGAGTTTCATAACTTGATTGAATTTATACATTTTTACAAGTTTGTTGAGTAAATTGATTTGGTTTCTAATTATGAAATTTTACACGTTTGATTGATAAATATGATTACCCTGTGAGATTTTGAGCCTTTAGATTGAACACTAAATTCAATCTCATTTTCTTTGCTGTGTGATATTGCATTCCATTTTCATGAACTTCTAGAACTTGCATGAATTCTTTTCAAGACTACATTAATATGAACTTGCATAAAGAAGATTAAGGCAATTTGTTGAACCCAATTTGTGATTACCCAAACCTATGGACCAAAACACCTAACCCTACCAAAATGCTTAACCCTTTTAACCCTTTCTATTTCCATTGTTAAACAAGTTGAGCCTTGACTTATCCTTTGTCCATACTTGAGTACAAAACATTTACACATTTTCATCTACTAATCTTAAGAGAATGAGGATTTGTGGTAGTTGTTTGCTAGTCATATAATATTGAGTACTTGAATATTATTGTGAATTATGAAGAATTGGGAATTTGTTTAAATTTTCATTTTCATTTAAAAAAAAAAAAAGAAAAAAAAATGCATGTATATAAAAAAAAAAAAAAGAAGAAGAAGAAGAAGAGAAATTCCCATAGTTTAATATTATTCAAGTACTTGGGAAATAAGAAAGTGGAAGGTTTTATGATTGCACTTCTTATCATATCTTGGGTTGGTTGATTGAAGGATGAAGGTTTATTTATTTTGTACTCAAATTACCTTATCCAACAAAACTTTCCTACCTTAACTTACTCCTTACCCCAATCCTTGTTACATCCTTACCTAAAGTCCTTATGATTTGTGTATAGTTTATATTCAAAGTAGTGGAGATTAGAATAATTGCAAGCATATGGTAAGTTGTGATTATGGATGCATTTGAGAGAAACACTTTACCTTAATTATCGAGGGTATAGAGAGACACACATACATCCGGTGAGAATTTATCAATCTTATTTGTTTCTTTTCATATTAAGTTCTAAATTACTTTGTTCTTCAATTTTGTGAAAGGTAGATTCATGAAAAGTTATGGAATTAAGCAGTTCTAGTTGAATTCTAGTTTTGACTTTGGTTTGATTTGATATGATGGAAATTAATCAATTTTTGGATGGTTCATTGTTATGTTTGCCCGAGGACGTGCAAACGTTCAAGTGTGGGGGAATTTTGATAAGTATAAATTATGCATATAATTTATACTTTATTTCATTATTTTTATTTTGATAATT
>UESW01002384.1:0-27900 GCA_900491605.1 Calamus simplicifolius
AAATTTAAAAATTTATCTCCTATACAATTTGAAAAACTCAAAAATTTTGAAGAAGTAAAACTTATCCAAAATATTATTCTGTCTAGCCATATTTCAAGAATATAAAATATTTTTTTCCTAATCATCAAATAGTGAGCCCGAGCATACCAATAAGACTACTTTATTATGACATGAGTATTACAACTATCAACTAGTCTAAAAAATAGTTTGCACATTTGACCATCCATAAATCATATAATGATAGAAACACTACAACAAATCTAAAAGAAGACAATGCTAGAAAAGGCTTTTTCCAATGTCTTTTTAGCATCGAAAGAATATGCCCCGACGCTTTTTGAAGCATCGAAAAATGGGGAGTGGAAAGATATTTTTTCAACACTTTCCTAAAGTGTCAGAAGGTAAAAATTTTGAATTTTTTTATAATTTTTTTGCACGGCTTTCTTGCTTTCCGAAGGTAAAATTTTTTGACACTAGAAAGAGCGATGGGAAGTTGAATTTTTTTTAAAAAAAAAATTGTGCAACTTTCTTTCCCTCTCTACCAAGAAATTTATTTTTTCAAAATTTAAAACTTTGGTTGCTTTTAAAAAAAGTTATCTTGCTAAATAAAAAGCGATGCCCATACAGATGACTTGTAGTTTGTTTAGGTTTCTCTCTACCAGTAACCATGAAAAATAATCAGAAGAAGTATGCATAATGTTGGTATCCCTCTATAACCGTGGAACAGGGGACTCACCTGTTTCACGGTGGCACAGCGGAAGCTCCCGGCAAGGATCGTTGGTCTTCGGGGGGCTACAAGAGTCCCAAAGATGCCTATACCCCTGGGCTGCGATGCCGAAAGGGAGAAGGAATGACTGAGCAAAGACCGGATCATTACTTGCCAAAACCAGGAAGCTCATCTTCCTTTTATCTTGCTCGTCCAGGAGATATCCCATTTAAGGGTTATGGGTGGACGTCTCATCCGATCGAAGCCTTAGAGGGTGAACAAACGCCCGTGTTCCATGAGGGCGGCTTCGTTTCAGCCACAAGGAGAACAAGGATTGTTCTATTTTAGCCTCTATTTCGTAACAATCTCCCACTCGTCCACACAGGACCTTTACTTATAATGCTGTCTCACCTCTTTTCTCTTGAAGTGCAGTGGGGTGTGCGACCCGACGAAATTCACACACAGTGACACACAGTGAAAATGCTGCATTAAGTTAATAAATAACTAACACAGTACATAAACGATGCAATCCAATCTCGTCCGTGTCCCAGAAAATCCAATCATACCACAATCAAGTATTCTAAATCCCTTAATAATTTACTCTAAGCAATACTTGAAAAAGGCACATAGTCAAGTATCTGTCCATAATCATATGCAACTCATGCACATGATTGCCCGGGCTATGGATCACAACAGATAAGGTGCAATCGTGAATAATCTTTCTTGAACACTCATACCAATCCATCTTTGTCCAGTTGACTTCCTAGGATTATCTCATGTGGCCGTATTAATTCCATGAACCTGGAGGATAAGGCTAAGGAAGTCATCCTGAACTCTAACTTCATGATATAGGCTCAAGTCCAAGGACACTACATAGTTGTAAGGCTCACACGGTAACGGAGAGGGAGTATCTCGTTACCCCTACTGGATCGACTTTAGCACATGCAACATAATGCATGCTACGGTGGAGCTCCCACTCAATGGGCTATGTCATACTCAAACACCATACGAACACAAGTCTAGGCATCACAAAGTTGCCTGACTCGAGTATACAACAATGCTCCCAGTTCGGCTGCAATAGGCTTTAGCACGGATCTATGGACATATCAATATACATACACTATCCATACATTTACATACTTCGTACTCGACACTCTTGCATCTCATCTCAGTCCAAAATGAGACGACTTATTATTCTAATTTATGTAGCCCATTTTACAACTTATGCAATCTACAACTCATGCAGTCTGTAACTCATACAATATCTTATGCAACCCATGCATTCTGCAACACATGCATTCACTCAAGCATCTATCATGGCTACTTCAGTCTCATCCTGCCCACTACAAAAATGTCAGGTTGATCACCCTGTGAGTGGACTGATCAAAGCCTGTGACATTCATACACATATGTGCCTGCCAATATGAACTTATCATGATAATAATGAAAACAAGCAATTTATTTCAACATAAATAACACATAGTCTACAATGTCCATACAATCCCTGTCTGTCAGATACAATACAGACCTAGACTCCTCATATGAGTCTGAAGACATCTCTAGCAATGGGCTTAGTTAATGGATCAGCCAACATCCTGCTAGTAGGGATATGTCTAAGGGTAACCTCTCCTTACTTGACCATGTCTCGAATGAAGTTATATCTAATGTCAATATGCTTAGACCTTCCATGATACCTAGAATCTTTAGCATATTGCAATGCTGCCATGCTATCGGAACATATCTGAATAGGCTCATGAGCACTGGCTGATATCTTGAGTCGTCTCAAGAACTTCCTCAATCACACAGCCTCCTGGACAGTAGCCGAATAAGCAATGTATTTGGCTTTCATAGTGGACAAGGCTGTGCAATTCTATTTCTTACTGATAGCTCCACCTCTAAAGATGAACACATATCCTAAAGTGGATTTATGCTCATCTCTATTACCAGCCCAATCAAAGTCACAAAAATTCCTTAATCTCAAATTCCCTCCTTGATAACATAGGGCGAGATTAGCAGTACCACAAAGGTAGCAAAAAATCCTCTTTACTGCTTCCCAATGAGCAAGCCCTAGATTGCTTTGGTACCGACTGACCAAGCCTACCACAAAGCTAATATCAGGATGTGTACACAACATAGCATACATCAAACTTCCTACAACACTCGCATAGGGAATCTTACTCATCTTCTCTCTCTCCTCACTATTCTAGAGCATTGGTCAATACTCAAAGTGTAGCCCTTCTCTATTGGTGGGTATCAACGGGTTTTGAATAGTGCATTCGGAATCGTTCCAAGATTTTTTGAATATAAGTTTCTTGAGACAGACCAAGAAACTTCTTAGAACGATTCCTTAGGATCCTCACTCCTAGCACAAAATTTGCCACACCCATATCCTTCATCTCAAAAATAGAGGACATCCACTCCTTAGTGGCATTGATCACCCCTATGAAACTCCTAACTATTAGGATATCATCCACATACAGCGCTAAAAACAGAATCCCATCGACTGATTTCTTAATGTATACACAATGGTCCTCCTCAATCGTGGTTAAGCCAATCGATGTAATGGCTTCATGAAATTTGAAGTACCACTGTTTGGATGATTGCTTGAGACCATATATGGATCTTTTAAGACGGCACACTTTTTCTCCTTTCCTTTAGCCACAAAGCTCAAAGGTTGATCTATATAGATTTCTTCATCCAAGCTTTCATTAAGAAATGTTGTCTTGACATCCATCTGATGTAGTTCCAAATCTAAATGAGCCACTATAGCTAAGATCAGGCAAATGAAAGCAAATCTCACCACACGAGAAAATGCCTCCTCATAGTCCACACCCTCCATCTGAGTATAGCCTTTCGCCACAAGAGGAGCCTTGTACTTGTTGATTGACCCATCAGCCTTGCGCTTTATCTTTAGGACCCACTTATTTCTTATAGACTTACACCCAGGCGGTAAGTCTACCAGGTCCCACACATGGTTCCTGTTCATAGACTCTATCTCATCTTCCATAGCAGCTCCCCATTCTTTACGAATTGATGAATCAAGTGCCTCATGAATAGAGACTGGCTCATTTGGATCCAATGGAGCACAGAGAAACACATTCCCTTCAACCTCAAAGTATCACCATGGAACTATTCCATATGTACTTCTCCATAACAATGGATCTAGACTTTGAGAACTACTTCCTAAAGGTACATTAACCCTCATGGATAAGCTCCCATTGAGCTCAGCCTATGCGCTCCCACAGTCTGGTGCGCCACTTCCACAAGGCCCAGCACTCCCACTATTTGTGACGATCTCTAAAACAGATCGTAATGCCCCTCCTTTGCTAGAGATAGTAGAAAGGTCCTCCTTTAACTCATACAGGGTTAGGTCCTTTTTGATCTCACCAATGCTTAAAAATTCATTCTCTATGAATTTCACATCTCTGAACTCTATTTCAGTCAGTCCTCCATCAAAAGATTCACCATACATCGCGTAACCCTTAAAATTCTGAGGGTACCTAATGAACACCTTATTACTGGCCTTAGGACCTAGCTTTTCCAACATATGGGAGGTATTGTGAACGTATCCTGCTGAACCCCATGGGCGCAACTAATCTACATAAGGTCTCGCGCCATACCATAACTCATATGGTGTGGAGGACAACGATTTACTGGGTATGCAGTTAAGGATGTAGGCAGCAGTCAAAAGTGCATCACCTCAAAAACTAATCAGGAGATTTGCCTGCGCTATCATTGACCTAACCATATCCAGTAAAGTCCCATTTCTACGCTCTGCAACACCATTTTGCTGCGGCATCCCAGGAATAGTGAGCTGCCTGCATATCCCTTTCTCCTCACAAAGCTTCTGAAATTGATTAGATAAATATTCGCAATCTCTATTAGTACGGAGAGACTTCAAAGTCTTCTCCTTTTGATTTTCCATCTCAGCTAAGAAGTGGTGAAAATAATCCAGTACTTCATAGTGGTGGGAGATCAGGTACACATACCCAAATCGTGAATAATCATCGATGAATGTGAGAAAATAAGATGTGCCATGGTGTGCTCTGACACTATGGGTCCACATATATCTGAGTGTACTATTTCTAATGGCTGAGAGGCCATAGAAGCCTTACCAAAAGACTTTCTTGATGCCTTTCCTACCAAACAAGACTCACACATAGGAAGGCTCATTTTGCTGAGGAGGCCTAATAGCCCTTCTCTAGCCATCTGTGCCATCCTTTCTTAGCCCACATGACCAAGTCTGGCATGCCATAGTGAAGAATTATCACATGCAAGAAAAGTAGCACAAGGATATGAGGAGTAAGAGTCAAATATTTTCACATTAAGTCTGCAAAATCCATACAATAAATAGCCACAAAAGGATAACACACCATCCAGATATACATACATACGATCACCAGAAAAATAAAAGGTATAGCCAAGAGCTAACAGGGCAAGTACAGAGCACAGATTATACCGGATAGTTGGGACGTACAAAACATCATGTAGGAGCAATACATGTCCTCCTCGCAACCTAATGTGATATGCTCCTACACGCAACATTTGTTCATGCAGACCGTTCTCAAGAACAATATATTGGGTGCCTACAGAAATCCGGTGAAAATCCACAAAACAAGCTCGATCTCAAACTATATGTTTGTTTGGTCCCGTGTCTACGATCCAATCAAGGAGAGTGTCAGCAACTAATACATATGAAGAAATATGGAGAGAGGTTAATGTGGAATATACCTTCTTTGGTTCTATGCATTCACGAGCGAAGTCGCCTTTCATACCACAGTTGTAGTATTTGATCTTTGCCACATTCTTCTTACCCTTTGGTTGGCCTTTCTTAGGCTTGGCTACCTTCTTTCCCTTGAAACTCTGTGAACCTTTCTTGTCACTGGATTTACTCCTTCTACCTCTAAAACACAAAGCTCCAGAGTGAGCCACGTAGGCAGAGGAGTGGAAAGTCTCAATGCACTCAGCTTCCAGCTTGAGATGATGAGATATGTCCTCAAAAGTCTTGATGTGCTTACTATGAGTTATCAAGAGCTTCATTTGACTCCACTGAGGGTTAGACAGTGAACGAATCACTACAAGGACCTTATGTTCCTCAGTGAGATCAACCCTAGCTTCCCTCAGATCCCTAATCATGCCACTCATCATGCGAAGATGTTAAGACATTGATTGATTGGGATCTTTGACATGTTGCATAAATTTGAGGTTCAAGGCCCGTAGCCTTGTTGCTGAGGTCTAACCAAACCGAATCTTGAGCTGATTCCACATATCCTAGGCAGTTGAAAATCCCTTAAAATCTTTAATCAGGTCATTGTGCATATAGCTTAACATAGTGAAGCATGCACAATGATCCTTCTTTACCCATTTTTCATAGACTTCATGATCCTGACGGTTCTGTTCAGAGGTACCAGGTTCTGCTATTGTCATACTATGTGTCAGGGTTTTCAAGACTTCTTGCTCATTGAGTAGATATTGGATCTTTTGGTGCCACATTATAATTTTGTTCTTCCAGTTTTTTTCCTCTATCGAGGCTAGCTACACCAGATCGGGAGGTCATCACTGTTTCATTTGGTCAAGCAAAATATGGACATCAGGCATACAATCAGTGTATATCTTTATTTAAAAAAATATTCAGATTTTAAATATTCTTACTTATAAATGAGATCAAAAATTTTGCTAAGCTCATAATCATCACTTATTTAATAAGATAGAACACTGAATCCAATAATTTTTCATAGAACATATCTATGTTGTCTATAAAATCAGCATTGGAACAAATCCGCAACGTGAACATATGCTACATCAAGCATATATTTCATATCAATTAAAGATATAATTCAACATATATATTATTTATACACCAAGCATAAATAAATATGCTTGCAAAAAATACATAACAATTTATATAAATGCCCTTCATGCACTAAGCATAAATTATTATGTCAACAATAATAACATACAGAAATATGTATAAATCATATTTATACATTAAGAATAAATAATTATGCATTCAAAAAAAATTTCACAGAAAAAATTAGATAGAATGATAATAAAAATATTCATGCACAGAGCATAAACCCTCATGCCACATCAAGAAAATTTTTAATAAATTTTCTATGATATTCTATGAATTTGTTTTGATTTTTCTATAATTTTCTATGATTTTTCTATATTTTTGTGATTTTTCCTAATTTTTCTAGATTTTTTGTAATTTTAAAATGCCCAAAAAATCTGAAAAACAATTTAAATGCCATGCAGGCACTGATGTCAGCCGAAACTGATACGTGGACTGCCACATCGTCGGGACCCATAGCTACGCAAGCTGCCACATCAAAATCTTTCCCCGAATTTTTTTATTTATTCGATTTGTGAAAAGATATAATTGCCCCTCATTAGTTTTTGAATTTATGGGTGATGCCACCCATAAACTCATTAAAGAAACCGTGCGCGCTGCGTGCACGGCTGCGGTGCAGGGTCGTCCCGGCCCTCCGGCAGCTAGGACGGAGCTCTGGTCATGGAGTGGGGAACCGTCGGCCACCGGAGAGGTTTCGGCAGCCCCAGCGTCCTTCGGACGCAATCACAGCCGCAACCCCTCGAGGCAGCAGATGGAGCATCCCCGGCCCTTCGGTGGTCGGGGAAGAGAGAAGGAGGGAATCCGGCAGAGGCAACGATGACCTCGGGGTCCGATGGCCCCGAAGGACTATCTCCATTTTTTTTAACTGCGACTCCCATGGCTGTAGCTGAGTGGCAGGCGACAGCATGGGGCCGCTGCTCCTCGGCCTCTCCACCCTCGTCGGCCATCGCCCAAAGCGTGGTGACAGCCGGCGAGGCATTGATTCCAATTGTTGGCATCCCTTTGTAATCGTGGAACAGGGGACTCACCTGTTTCTCGGTGGCGCAGCGGAAGCTCCTGGCGAGGATCATCGATTGTTACTTACTGCGGTGCCGAAGAGGGAGAAGAAAATGGGAGGAGAACGACGAGTAGAGGCCGGATCGTTACTTACCGAAACTAGGGAGCTCGTCCCCCTTTTATCTTGTTCATCCAGAAAACATCCCATTTAAGGGTTATGGGTGGATGGGCGTCTCATCTGATCGGAGCCTCGGAGGGTGAACAAATGCCCATGTTCTACGAGGATGGCTTTGTTTTAGCTGCAACGAGAATAGGGATTGTTCTGTTTCAGCCTCTGTTTCGTAACATATACAATTATTCTACATTCAAATATCAACACTGATGAAGTTTGTAAACACAAAGAACACATCAACCGCTTCATGAACGATTCCAACAATGGTCCACAAACATTAATAAAAGAACAACAAATATAACGCCAATTAAATCATGAATAAAAAAATTAAATGGTCGCAAAAGAGCAAAGCTCATCAAGAAACCATATCCTCACAATAATTCTTTTGAGAAACAAGAATTGCAGCACGTATATCTCCATCAAGAAAGCCTGTCAACGAACAATTTTTCAAGAGATGGCGTTCATATCCATCAAACATCTCACTCATCGTGAACAAATCTTAGATGACTCAAACCTGTTCTGTTAGTTACCAAGAAGCAAACTTTGAAAAAATCACATGTTAAACGAATAGATTCATTCAACCAAGTGCATTAAGAAAGATATTAATTGACACATAAGATCCATACAAGATTAGATATTTTACGCCAGAAATCAATATCAATTCTCGAAAAGAATTTAAAAAAACAAAATTCAGGAAGAATCGCTGGGAAGGCGGTGAATTTACGGGAGAGAAGGGGTAGCCACCGGTCACTAAATCCTGGAGGAAGGGGAGAGCAGGGCACGCGGTTAACCGAACGGAGCCCTCTCCCTTCTTCCTCGAATCTTTTCGGAGATTCCCCGGGTTTGCTGCCGGACTCGGTTTCGTTTGCAGGTCCCCGATCGGACGGGAATGGTCGCAGCGAATCGAAGAGTTCCTCCTCCCCACCAACAAACTCCCAGTCATCGATCTCCCACGACTACCGCTGGATCGCCTGGACCGTGGGGGCGTCGCTCTGGCCCTTCTCGGAGGAGAGGAGGGGGACCGCGTGGCCTTCCTCGGTCGCAGGTGCCACGGCGGAGACGATTGCGGGAGAAAGCCTATAAGCCCCCCGGCGGCGACGAGCTCTCCCCGACCTCCTCGATCGCGTCCTCTGCCCCTCCATCCATCCCAGCTGGCCCGAGACCCGGTCCCCCGTCACGGCGCCCCCATCGGAGGGGAGCCAGAGCTAGGGTTCCAGCGACGGAAGCAATGGCGACAGCGAGGATGGGGTTGGGGTTTTATATAAGAGGATAAGATTCGGGGGAGGGGGGGGGGAGAAGTAGAAGAGAAGGAGGAGGAGGAGGAGGAGGAAAGAGAAGAAAAAGGGGCGGTGGCGGTGCAGCGATTAAAAAAAAAAAACGACGGCATCCGAAAAATATGCATGCAAAAATTTTCGACCCTTATCCCTAGCATAAAAATATATATATATAATAATTCTTTGATTCTTGCAGTGATTCTTTGATTGTTTTTAAAATATATATATATAAATAATTTAAACAACTTGTACTTTTAATTTTATATTGTTGATTTCTATTACCTACGTTTTTGAATCATTTATATTTTTTTCTTTTATTATTGGTCTTACAATTACTTATATGAGATAGAATATGTATAAGAATAAGACACTCTACTGGCATATATTAAGATATGCAATAACGAGACCACCGATGGCAAGAATAGTCAATCAATACCTTTACTTTATATATCCACTAGAAAAAAGCTCTTTCTAAATGATATATTATTCATGTGATATCACATGCTGGCACATATTTAATTTTATATAAATTTTACATCGAAATAAGTTAAAAAATCTAAATGCTAGCTCTTGATCAATCTTTTTTTTTTTGATGAGATATTGAATTATTGTAAATAATTTTAGAATGTATGTGGATGAAAAAATACTATATATAAGCTCTTTTGATGTTGATTATGAGTTAATTATGATATTTATAATTTGCTTAAGTTTGATTAGTTTTAGACTCCCGGAAGAAATGAAGGCACAAGGAAAAAATATGTGAGAGTTCATTAGGGTATTAATAGTGCAAATATCTATTGCAACTCATATTTTCATAGGCCATTCAAAATGAAAACAACGAAGGAATATGATGCCTTTGAAGACAACATGCCTAAATATAAGGGAGAGAGACTTCACCACTTTTTGCGACCCATTTTCGTTACCGTACGCTATATTGCTGGATATGAACT
The DNA here is from genome assembly GCA_900491605.1 of Calamus simplicifolius. Lineage (NCBI taxonomy): Eukaryota > Viridiplantae > Streptophyta > Magnoliopsida > Arecales > Arecaceae > Calamus > Calamus simplicifolius. The sequence goes on from UESW01002384.1 coordinate 9,950, forward strand.
CCATGTAGTTCCCGCTATTATGATTCTTATCATCCAATATACGCAGTGAGAGAGGGAAAGATTGGAGGGCATGTGCTCGGTTCACCCGCACCCTCTAGAAAAATACTAAATAACATCAGTCATTGTTACATTTACTAAATTGCCACAAAACATAAGAATAAACTGTCAGCTTCATATAGAGCTTTTATTCACTATAACCAATTTTAGGATTTTCATCGATTATGCAAAAATAACTTTTTAGTGTTAGCAGGTTGTATTTAGATGGTAAGAGATGACCAAAACTCATGCTGATTTTGTTTAGAGTGTAAAAGAGTTGAAAGGGAACATAAAAGTCAACATATTCAAAGGGCTATTAAAGGAAAATAATTGTAATAACACCACCAAGAAATGTATCCTATATTATTAAACATTTTCAGAAAATTAGACTAGAAAAGAGTTTAAATTGATATAAATGAAGGTTCTAAAAATACAATTAAGTAATTTGAAACAATTTGTTTAGTTGCTAATTAAAAAAAATGTTGAGGAAATAGAGTTGTGGTGAGTGGACTTATAACGAACCATGGTTCTCCATATTGGAAGTCATCAATTGTCCATAAATTAGTGCAACTAGATGTAATATCTTGGTCCTGTACGGTGTTGTAATATCCAAACTATTTGTTTAAATATCAAGCAATAGATAGCTTGTCTTACAAAAAAAAATGTAACACCAAATAAGTAATAGTTATGATTTTAGACTTGTATCTAGAGTTAAAATGCGTGTAAAAAAATATCCATTTCTCTATATGAATTGATCAAAAAAATTTCTCCCCTATACTTTTATGCTTATATGTACCGCATGTCATGCTATATTATTTTTAATAATATATTGAAAATGCACTAAAATATATTAGAAAAAGACTAAAAAACCATTGATTTTGATTTTTTGTTTGATTTAGTGGTGACTCTTAGAGTTACTTTTAAACTCTCGTAACGTAGTTTTTCCATCAAAGTTTCATATTTTTCACTAGTTTCATATATTATTTCCCGATAATCGTTTCTTAAAGTAGCACTTATGATTTTAGCTCCTTCTAAAACTGCGTATTTATTATATCATTATATCAAGATAAGATATGGTGTCGGTATTCGAACTTTTTAGGTCTGGTGGTTTTGGAAACCAACGTCGGGCATCCATAGTTTTCCTTCGAAAAGAATCTCAAAGATATCCTTTGTAAATTTACCTTCTCACTTTTATCCATGGTGACGATATCCTCGAGGATATCCTAACTTCGTAACGTTCGTTCATTTAGAAAAATCCATTTAGGTTATTTAATTACCATAAGCCAATATCAGTGCACGTAATATCCTTCGAAACGTGGCGTAAATGCGTATTAGCATCATAAGTACGCTTATTTAGCACTTATGATTTTTTACTAGTTTCATATATTATTTCCCGATAATCGTTTCTCAAAGTAGCACTTATGATTTTAGCTCCTTCTGAAACTGCGTATTTATTATATCATTATATCAAGATAAGATATGGTGTCGTACTTTGCGTATTTATTATATCATTATATCAAGATAAGATATGGTGTCGGTATTCGAACTTTCTAGGTCTGATGGTTTTGGAAACCAACGTCGGGCATCCCTAGTTTTCCTTCGAAAAGAATCTAAAAGATATTCTTTGCAAATTTACATTCTCACTTTTATCCTTGGTGACGATATCCTCGAGGATATCCTAACTTCATAACAGTGGCACTACCGTAAATAACTGGAAAATACATGACCACAACTGTCACCGAGCACATTATAAATAGGGCCGCCCCCTGCGTGAGGTGAACACAGACAAGCCAGGGGTGGAGAGAGAGAGAGAGAGATAGAGGGTAAAAGAAAGGGAAGAGAGCATCCGTTGTGAGAGATGGAGCCAGCGAGGTTGATGGAGGTCTACGAAGAGTGCATGAGGAACCATGCTTGCGACGGGTGCCGCAAGTACACCCCCGACGCCCTTCGCCCTCACATGCTGTTCTGCACTACTTGCGGATGCCATCGAAATTTCCACCGAAGGGTGGTGTTGAGCACTAACGCGGTCGACAACATCGCCCGGATGCCGATGGAAGCGGATCCCTACTCGCATGCATTGCATCTGGTCCATCTATATCTTTTAATATACATATATAATAAATGGAGTCTTTAAACTCCGTGGCTTTGTGGATGCTCCTTTTCTTTTAGCTTCTGTACGTTGTGATTGAGAGCTCGATGATTTCATTTGATGCGGGCTCGACTGTTGGATTGTGAGTGCTAACAGTATGTCAGGAGAGAATGTTTCGAGAAGTCTTTGCCACACAAGTGACTGGATTTAGAAATATTAAGTTTTTCATTCCTATTTCTAGTTGTTTCTGTGTCCAAATTTTCTGTCTAAGAAATCAATTTGGATACATGGAGAACATGGAGTTGATGCAGTCCTTTCCTGCGTCTCTACTTGCTAGCTGTGATCCGATCCGTGGAATCAGGGTAGCATCGTTGTGCTTTTTCCTGGTTCAATTGCTGCCACGTTCATCATGCTCTTCACTGGTTCGACTGGTGCCACGGGCATTAGAGTCATTTTACATGTGTGACGTGCGTTTAACGTAACTCTGAAGGAAGACGAGAGTTGGCAGTCAGCTTTCATTTAGATACGTGTCATGCATCGATAGCGATATCAAACCTTAATTTGACAAATCAGCTGCCAAATATTATGTGGCTTTGGGGCTGAGTGAAGAGTGTTGCTTTCATTTTTGAATTCATGCAGTCTCTCTCCAATTATTTTATCCCATGGCATGCATATCACTACATGCACCATAATCATCTTTCCTATACCTTCTAAAAAGGTAAGATTGGGCAGCTCTAAGGGAAAAATTTTGTGATGGTTACCAACCTCATGACTTCCAGAAATAACTTCGCTCTAGGAGCAGGGTTCCTATTATAGTTCTAATTTACATGTTGTCACATTGTAGTGGCCTTCCACTGAAATCGCTATTAACTATTATAGTTATAATGACCCCTGTTGATCTTAAAAAGTAACCTTTCGAATTCCAATATTAGAATTATAATTATCATAGTTATTTAGTCTTTTCCTCATCATTTGGGATCAACTTTATAGATCCTTATTCACTAAATATTCCTTGTTTAAGGTCACCTCTAATCTCAGCTTAAATATTTCCATATCCTTCCTAACCTTCATCTATGTTAATTTCAGTCTTCTTCATTTTTTTTAAATTCTCCGTACAAACTAAAGCATTTTTTTTTATATAGCGGCTTCATTACATCTACACCACATGTTATATTATCTTGATCAAATTTCTTTAACTTATTCCTTAATTTGTGCAACTCTTATAACTTCTCTAACATATTCTTATTTTAATCTATGCTTCTTACTTTTATCATATATTTGTCTTAATATTTTCATTTCTACTATATTTAATTAATTTATTTTTATGTACTTATTTTATTATCTAACATTTTGAGATATAAAATACTCTTAAAAATATGCATGTATCATATAATATTCTATGTATATCTCTTCACTTTATTCAACCAGCTTTAATTCTATTACATATTATTATTTATTTTGAATTATTTTTATAATAAATTTAAAATAATGAAAATAGTAGCATTATATTTCTCTTCATTTTAAATAAATAAAATAATATTTTTGGATTGAACAACCACTTTTGAAGGAAATTTTAAGAAGAAAAATTGAATTTTAAAATAAAATTTATTTTATTAAAATGAAAGAATAAGTAAAAATAATGACATTATTTAAATTATAATGATCCATTCTAATGGAACGTAATAAGAAGTAAATGAGAAATAATTATTATTATATTTTATATTATTAAGGTTAACATCTTTATTGGGAAGCATGATATGATAGAATAATGGAGATTTAAACATGCTTTGCATATTAAACTATATAGACAAGTGAAAGCGAAATTAGATTAAAATTTACCTTCCATCATTGCCGTTCACACTTGCACTCTGATTTGATTGTGTTTGGTTTCAGAAAGTACTTCTAAACCTTTCTCTTCTTTCAATGATGGTGTATTTTGAAAGAATGAATTGAAGAGTACGATTAGGGACCAACCGAAGCAAGCTACTTATTTATCTTTGCTCCATCCATCAAAGAGCAAAATCATGGGATAAAATTGTGCTTAAATTGAGGAATTAATCCCCATATCATGGAATATCATGCACCACATTCCGTATTTGATTGCAACTAATATTAATGGATCATGCTTTGATTTTGTGGAATATCATGCATCGATTTTATGGAAATCACGCACCACATTCCGTATTTGATTGCAACCGATATTAATGGATCATGCTCTGATTTTGTGGAATATCATGCATTGATTTTATAGAATATCATGCACCACATTTCGTATTTGATTGTAACTAATATTAGTGGATCATGTTTTGATTTTATGAAATATCATGCACCGATTTTATGGAATATCATGGACCACATTTTGTATTTGGTTGCAATTGATATTAATGAAAATATTAAAAATATCCAATATTCTTTCACTTGGTTCACGTATTCTATTACTTAACATAATAAAAAATAAAACACATGTATCATGGTGATAGGTCCTCTAAAGATAGGTATTATCTTCCCATATATCACAATGCATTGTATTTCTCAAGCTCATACAATTTAGTGAATAAACCTTATGTTTATTCGATGTCCAAACTTTAATGATATTTTCTTAAAATAAATAAATGAATAAATATATGCACACAATTGAATGAGAAAACATCAACAGAATAAGAGTTGCATTAAAAAAATAAATGTATGTATAATACAAATCACATCATGAAACCAAATTCCATTCTTACTACATGATCCTTAAAATTCTTTGGTGGTATATCTTTAGTCAAAGGATCAGCAATCATCAATTCAGTACTAACATATTCGATGACCACTTTTTTTTCCTTAACACGTTCTCTTATGGCTAAATACTTAATGTCGATGTGTTTACTTTGACTACCACTCTTGTTATTCTTAGCCATATACACCGCATCTGAATTGTCATAGTACAACCTTAATGGTTTAGAAATGGAATCCATAATTTTAAGTCTAGATATGAAACTTTTCAACCATACACCATGCGAGGTAGCCTTAAAACAAGATATAAACTCAGCCTCCATAAGGGAAGTAGCAATTAAAGTCTGCTTCACACTCCTCCATGACACGGAGCATGAATATATAACCAGATGTTAATTTACGTGAATCAACACAACTAGCAAAGTCCGCATCGAAGTACCAAATAACCTCCAAATTGTCAGCCCATCTAATCATGAGCATGTAATCCTTTATCCCTTAAAGGTATCTTATCACCTTCTTTCCAACCCACTAGTGGTCAATACCTAGGTTACTCTGATATCTTCCTAGTATCCCAATAGCAAATATACTGTCAGGTCTAGTGTAGACCCGAGCATACATCAAGCTTCCAATAGCTGAGCATATGGGATGTTCTTCATCTGTTCCCGCTCAAGCTCATTTTTAGGGAATTAACTTAGGTTGAATCTGTCACCCTTCACAATGGGTGCTACACTTGATAAGCAATCCTTCATTCAAAATCTCTCTAAAATATTTTTGATATAGGTCTTTTGAGACATTCCTAAAATACCTCAAGATCTTTCCTTATGAATCTTAATGCCAATAACATAAGATGTCTCACTTACATCCTTTATATCAAAGTTTCTTGAGAGGAATTGCTTCACCTCATATAGCAAACCTTTATCATTGGTCACAAGCAAAATATCATCCACATATAGTACAAGAAAATAAATCTTACTCCCATTGACCTTCTGGTATATACATTGATCCATGATGTTCTCTTCAAAATCAAATGGTGTAATAACTTCATGAAACTTCAAATACCATTGGCGGAAGGTTTGCTTTAATCCATATATGGATTTGTTAAGCTTGCAGACCATGTGCTCACAATTGCTAAAGAAGAATCCTTCTGGTTGTTTCATGTAAACCACCTCCTCTAGATCACCATTAAAGAATATCGTTTTCACATCCATTTAGTATAAATCTATATCAAAATGAGCAACCAATGCCATAATTACTCGAAAGAAATCTTTCTTAGATGCAGAAGAAAATATCTTCGTGTAGTCGATTCCTTCCCTTTGAGTGAATTCTTTGACAACGAGTCTTGCCTTATATCTCTCAATGTTACCTTCTAAGTCTTTATTTATCTTAAAGACCCATTTACATTCAATGGCTTTTACACCATCAAGTAACTCGACTAAATCACAAACTCTATTAGATGCCATAAAATCTCTCTTTTTTCATGGCATTATAATATAAGTTTGATTTCTTAAAACTTATGGCTTGTGAAAATGTTTCAGGATCATTTTTGACTCCAACATTATAGTCAGACTTTTGTAGATACACAACATAGTCAACAGAAATCGCTGGTCTCCTTACTCTAGTAGATCTTCTTAATGTCGCATCAATATTCTCCTGAGGAGCATGATCATGTTGCTTAACTTGGTTGTTCAACAATTTCAAGCATTTGTTGAACTTCAGCATCTACTGGATTAAGATCAACAGCTTGTGCTACCTCCTGAACCGGTACTTCAACACGCGTTTGAACTCGAGGCGCGTTGTTAACAATAGCAATCAGTCCATTACTTGAAGTAGTACACTGAGCATCTGAATGATCTTTCTTAGGACTAATGTCCTGGGATTGACCGCTCCCATTGATCAAGTTATTTTCAAAAAGTTTTGCATTTCTTGATTCCACCAATCTTATGCTATAAGATAGACAATAAAATCTATATCCCTTAAATCTTTCAGCATATCCAATGAAATATCCATTTATGGTCCTTGGGTCCAACTTCTTTTCTTATGGATTGTAGACTCTAACTTCCGATGAACATCGCCAAACGCATACATATCGTAAACTCGGTTTTCAACCCTTAAATAACTCAAATGGCATCTTTGGGACAGCATTAGTGGGAACTTGGTTCAATATGTAAATGGTCATCTTAAGAGCTTTAGTCTACAAAGGGTTAAAAGTTTGGAGATAGCAAGCATACTATGCACATGTCCAATAATGTTTGGTTTCTTCTTTTAGCTACACCATTTTGGTATGAAGAACCAGGTAAACTTTATTAGGCAACAATCCCATGCTTTTGAAGAAACCTCGCAAATGGATCAGTTGTTTGTCCACTCTCAGTATATCTACCATAATACTCTCCACCTCTATTCAATATGATGATTTTAATTTACTTTCCGCATTATTTCTCTACTTTAGCTTTAAAGACCTTAAAAGCATCTAGTGCTTCATTCTTACTTTAAGTAGGTAGAGATACATATATCTGTGAGTAATCGTCTATGAAAGTGACAAAATACCTATCACGGTATGCATTCATGTCTAGATTACAAATGTCTATGTGTATAGTTTTTAATAATTCAGAACTCTTTTTGGCATCCTTCTTTGACTTATTAGTCTGCTTACCCTTAATGCGGTCTATACAAGTCTCAAAGTCTATAAAATCTAGATTACTAATTTCCCTATCATTCACCAACCTTTTAATTCTATCAATGAAGATATGTCCCAATCTTCAATACACAACATAGAGGATTCCTCATTAAAACACTTTGTTTTATGCCAACATTTTCATTGATATCTATAGTAGTATAATTTTCATCACGTTGTAGTTAAATTAAGAAGAAAAAAACCATCAGACAAAGTACCATATCGAATAACATTAGACTTATAAAATAAATTAAAACCAGAGACTAAAAGTTAAAGGAATAACCATCCGATACAAGTCTAAAAACAAAAATTAAATTCCTAAAAAACTTTGAAATATAAAATATCTTTTCTAAATTTAAAATGAAACAACTACTCAAAATTAATTTGCATGTCCCAATTCATGAACCTAGAGCATTGCTTCTTAGCGTGCCCCTTTTTCTTGTAAAAGAAGCACACAATCTTCTTCTTAATGTCCTTTTGGGGAAGAATTTTTTTCTTTCCCTTATCCTTAGCTTGATCCTTCTTCTTCCTTCCTGAAGTAGTTAAATTCACTTTCTCACCCTCTTCCATAAGCAACCTACCCTCCTCCTGAACACACATGATCAATAGTTCATTAATTGACCCTTTATCCTTCTGTGTGTTATAGGATATCTTAAATGGGCCATATTGTTAAAGCAAAGTGCAAAGGATAAAGTGAACTAGGAAGGATTTTGACATCTTAACTTCCAATGCTTTAAGCTGAACTGCTATGTCCCTCATGCGCATAATATGCTCACACACACCCTTAATCCTGATGAGCTTCAGGGATGAGAATTGCATTATTAGGGTGCTAGCCATTGCCTTATCTAAGGTGATGAATTGATCATCAATCGCTTTAAGCAAATTTCGGACATTGTTAAACTGCTTGACCAAATTCCTTATACTAGCGAATATTTTGGTCTTTATGAACATAAAGGAAAGGCGATTAGATCACTCTCACTTTTCATAAAGATCAATTGCATCTTGAGTGCTGGTTTTAGTTACTAGAAGGGATTTGTCCTTCCTAATGGCATAGTCAATGTCCATCCAATCCAAAAAAAAGGAAGACTCTCCTTTCAAACCTTATAGTTGTCCCCTTTGAGCTCGGAAACATCACATTTCATATCAAAGAAGTTCACATATTGAATTGTTGTAATAAATATACATGTTCATGTTACAAAATTGAGGCTAACAAATCATATAACATGTTCTATCAATGTAAAGCATGTAAAATATATGAATATGGTGACATAAAACTTGCATGTGGACAAAAGTTTTAATTCAATTAGATTCATCTTATCCTTATGATAAAACTATCAAATTATGTTCCTTTTCTTAATTCCTATAAGTAGATTAAGAATATAATTTAATATTTTATCCTAATTAATCGTACAAATATAACAAAATTTCTATGGGTAGATTTTATTATATCATGTATAATTAATTATAACTAATGTTATAATATGATCTTAAAACTTTATATAATTTTAATTAATTAAGGATGTTATGGCTACTCCCTAATTAATTAAAAAAAATATGGAACATATAACATTAATTAATTCATAATAAAGAGCTAAATATTTGCATAAAATCATAAATGATGCAAATAAATTAAAGACTAATACATATTATATTCAACCAAATTTTGCATGTATAATAACCACAAATTTATACATACAAATAAATAATAATATATGTACAATTAAGCCATGAGGCTCTATTTATCTTATATCTGAGTGAAAGAACAGGATCGTTAGATATATAATGAGACAATGGCAACAATTTTTTTTAAAATGCCAAACACTGTCACATGGACGAGGTTAATGTGGAATTAATTTTTTCTCGCTTATGTGTGGCACTTGGGTCCCTCCCAAGTCAACGTCCTCTTGGCACCGTGCCTCTTAGCACTCTTAGCAGCCTATGACATTTCCAAAACGTAGATAGTTGGATCAAACCATCAAGGTACTATTAATAGCATCCCTTGACAGTGCGCCCCTGATATCCCTACCAAATGTCCATTGGGTCAAATAGCCTGAGGTACTACCTATAGCCTCTCCCTTTGGACTATCCCTTGATGAGCACAATAGAAACTAAGAGATGCCAAATCCTCGCGACCTCCCCGCTTGGATCGGATCTTCATGTCTCGATCCAGCACATGTATATATAGCGTATATATGTTCATAAACAAACACCAAGAAATACAAGAATATATAGAATCTTAAATGTCATACATGTTAGAAATCCAATATCCAAATGATTTCTAATCATGTTTTGCATCAAAATATCTCAAACAATCAAACAAGCCTAGAATAAGCAAAACAGAGGTAAAACAATGGCTCTGATACTAAATGATAGAATAATGAAGATTTAAACATGCTTTGCATGTTTAACTATATAAACAAGCTGAAACAAAATCAGATTGAAATTTCTCTTCCGCCATTGCTGTCACACTTACTCTCTTATTTGTTTGTGTTTGGTTTCGGAAGACACTGCTAAACCTTTCTCTTCTCCCAATGATGGTGTATTTTGAAAAAATGAATTGAAAAGTAAAGTTAGGGACCAACCAAAGCAAGCTGTTTATTTATCTTTGCTCTGCCCATCAAAGAGCAAAATCATGGGCTAAAACTGTGTTTAAATTGAGAAATTAATCCCCATATCATGCATTGATTTTATGGAATATCATGCACCATATTCTGTATTTGATTGCAACTGATATTAATGGATTATGCTCTATTTTTGTGAAATATCATGGATCGATTTTATGGAATATCATGCACCATATTTTGTATTTGATTGCAACTGATATTCATATATCATATTATGATTTTATGAAATATCATGCATCGATTTCATGAAATATCATGGATCACATTCTATATTTGATTGTAATCGATATTAATAAAAATATTAAAAATATTTAACATGATAATATTTGATTTTATTAATAAATATGGGTTGAAAGAAAAGATATGATTGTGCAAAGGTACTATCAAATCCGACTATGTGATGAGAGCAAGATGAACGCACTTCTAAGTTTTAGTAACTGATAAATTTTATGATGCGTTAACGTTTAGTTTTTTTTTAAAGGATAATATTATAAATAATTTCAAATTCAAAGGCATTGTATAAGGATTTGCTGAAGGGTGGTGTACGGTGGGATTAGATGGCTGGATTGAGACTCTTTTTGTAAGAAGAATTATAAAAAAATTTGATAGTTGAAGCCTAAACAAGAGAAGAGCTGGAGAGCTCATCCGAAGGCTCCATCATTCAATGATGTAAAACATGGTAAAACCTATTACTAGAAATGGAAAGCCATTCATGGCTTAGGGATGACTTAAAAGAAGTCGACAGTTTATGGTCCTCCTTGTCCTCCTCAAGGGCTGATAGGTCTGCAGAGTCACCAGAATTATTATCCTTGATGACTTGTACCATCTAAGTCAGTCTGGCAGCATGCATCGCTTTGGATGCCCAAAGCAGGAGATTCTATTTACAACGCAAAAATTAATCTCCACACCCGCACTTAAAAAAATATTATGTAATAAACATTACGCCCTCCATGCTTTTTCTTCGCACCCTCTCTTCTGAACAAACGTCCTCCCCTTTCTTCCCTCCCCCATCCCTCACCCTCACCGCATCCCTTTGTTCAACTTATCAAGATCGAACAAAAAGATGGATCAAATAAAAGCTTCTATTCGATCTATCAGGATTGAACAAAGACTAGATTGAACAGAAGGCCTTTGTTCAATCATATTTAATCGAACAAAGACCCTCTGAACAGAGAAACAAGAAAAAATCGAAGGCTAGAAGAGAAGAGTCGATGCCAGAGAAGAGGAGGCCAAAAAAGAGAGTAGAGGGAAGTTAGGAGCCAAAAGGGTCCGGGATGAAATGTATGATCAACAAGAGTCGCCGCACTCGTTTGCTATCACCGCCGCTGCTGCTACCGATGCTGCGCTGCCGTCGTTCGTTGCTGTCGATTGGGGAAGAAGAGAAAAAGAAGAGAAGGGTATCAGCCGGATGGTATGAGAAAAAGGGGTATGAAAAGAAAAAAAAGGATGGAAAAGAAATTTAAGGATAGTTTGAAGATTTAATTTTTTAAAAAAATTAGTGTCGAGGGAAAAAAACTCTATGACTTTTTAAGCATTGGCGCCTGAGTAGTCTCGAGGGAAAAAACTCTTATGACTTTTTAAGCGTTGTCGCCTGAGTGCACCTCAAGTACCCTACAAAGGAAATAAATAAATAAATATCCTACAAGGGCTGCATGTCCTTGTGCTCAAGCCTATAAAAACAAAGTATGGATGACCCAAGCAACAGCATCATGACGTTAAGCCTTGTAAACAATATTTATATATTGGATTCATGCCAAGAAAACAATTTTATGCTGACATCGAAATCTTTCTCCATCGAAACTTGATACTGGCTATGTTGACGCCGAGTCATCTTCCTTGAACGCCAGGAAAATGGAGGTCCTCCTCTCGGACTCCTGCAAGAAAAGTCCCCGGAGACCGGATGTTCCAGTGGGGACCCTCCGACGCTCAAGTCAGTCACTCGAGAACAGACAAGAAAATTGGCTAGCAGAAGAAAGCTAGGGAGTTAGCGTTCAGAATCCTTCCCTTCTTGTGAGTGCGGGCTTTTATACATGTTCAAAGATCTCTCCTTTTTATGCTTCCAGAAGATTTTCGATCTCTAGATATTCCTGTCTGATAACGAACAAAAAGGGAGGGGCTGACAATGTCAGGCCGTATCGTTACTGTACGTCAGAGGCGTCCTATTTGATTTGCCACCCACCGATACGGTATCATACGTGTCGGTGGCTATGGTTGTACCAGACGCGCGCCATTGTGAGGCATGGCCGCATGCAGCCACAGGCAAGCAGTGGATCGTATCCCATAATGGGATATGACCATACGCGGTTGCAGGCGAGTGATGGACTACGTACCGCAATGGGGTATGGCCATGCATTGTTACGGGTGCGTGGTGGGCCATATGTCTTAATGGGGCATGGCGATGCACTATAGCAGGCAAGTGGCGGGCCACGTGGGCATACCAGGTGGCTCATAGCTATAAGCTGGCCTCGGAGGTTGGCCTCCGAGGTTGGCCTCGGGGATTGGCCTCGGAGGTTGGCCTCGGTGGTTGAAGTGGGACGCCGTCAGTCTCCTTTACCGTTAACCCTGACGGTGCCGGATCAGCCATATCAGATGCCCCCTCGCCCCTGAGATGGAGCGGGTCCACCCTGGCGAAGCGAAAGAGGTGTCACCTCCCCAGTGGCTGATCCCCGTTCGCTGCTAACTGCCCCCAGCCACGTGTCTCTGTGTGCTGCGATAGCTTAGCGCAGGCGACTTGGGGGATGTGAAGGGGCAGCCGCTACTGTCCATCCGATCTGCCACGATCGCCCTCGAGGCGGGGTTGTCCTTTTGAAATTTGCAAAGAGCGGCCGCCATCATTGCCATCATGGCGCTGGCATCAGCGGTGTCCCATCATTGGCCGGAGGCCATTTGTTCCATGCGTCGGATGCCTGCCGAGGCGGACCAACCTATTGCGGGCGTCCGCGTGGCTGGCAAATCGAGGCAGGACGATTTTAAACTTGACAAAACTCGGGCGAAGGCTGTATACGTCATTTTACTTCAATTATCTTCTTCCTTTAGTCCTCTGCTCCCTCTGCAACCCGAGAATCGCCTCCCACCATTTCTTCCTCCAAGTTAGCCTTATGTCCCTCCTAATCCTTCCGTCCTCTTTCCGAACTTTTATCATGGCCTCCTCGCCATCCTGGACTTCTTCCGCTCCCTCTGACAACTGCATTTCTCCCTCGAGGCTTCGTGCCTCTTCACCTTCTTCTTCTTCATGGTCCTCTGATCCAGAGGACCGCCTTCCCTTGTCCCAGCGACCGGTTGCTGGCAGAGCTCCTGCGAGGGGACGCTCGGCGGCGGCCGGTCGGGCCCCAGCGAGGAGGCGCCAGGCGGCGGCCAGCGCCTCTTTGAGGGCAGGGGCGGAATCCCCGGAGGGGACCACCTCCACAGTAACGGGCCAAGACTTAGCCAAAATTAGGGCCCGTAACCAGGTACCCCGAGATGCCGGGCTCTTCCTTCCGACCCCCGATGATAGGGTGGTCTCCTCCCGGCCCGGCAGAGTGGCCGTTTATGAGATTTCTCTTAAATTAGGCCTTCGTCTACCCTTTCATCCTTTTTTTATTAATCTTTTGGACTATTACTCTTTGACTCCTGCTCAACTGGTCCCAAACTCCCTTCAGACCATCTGCGCTTTTGTTATCCTTTGCCACCACCACCAAATCACCCCCCGACTCTCTCTCTCTTCCGCTGCTTTTATACCCTCAGGCAGCAGAGGGGTTGGTGGCTATTCCAGCCCCGACCTGGTCGGGTCCTCAAACTTCTCCTCCCTACCTCAGTCAAGGGATGGAAATCCCGCTTCTTCATTATTGACCTTGACTAAGTCAAGTCCCGGTGGGGGGACCCCGACCTCCGACCCAACATGAACTCCACCGTCCTCCTGGGGGAACAAGAAGCGCTGGGGCGACTGTTGACCTCTGACATCCCCAGATACAACATGCTTCTATCGGAGCACAACCTCCAGCTGGCGGGCCTCACCACACAGAGCGGTGAGTAATGGATGCCCCAGCACTTAGCCAAATCGCCCTCTCTTTTCTTCTTCTCTCTCTTTTTTTTTTCGTTGACTCTGACTGGTACTGTGCAGCAATGAAACCTCCGACTGCCATGGTTAGGAGGGCCGCGGTCAAGTGGTTGAGGGCCCAGGGCGGCCCAAGTGTGGGGCAGCAGGCGTCGGCCCCCAAGCGCCTCACTATGCGGGCATCTCCGCCGGCCGAGCGGCTCGAGCCTCCACCGGCCCCGGAGGTGGATCTAACGGCGGACACCCGCCAGAGGGGACAGCGACCAAGGGGGCGACGAGGGAAGAGCCGGCAACAATGGATGAGCCAGCGGCGATGGGGGAACCCCGAGCTCCTAACGAATCTGCCCCAGCCGAAGTAGACAAGAGTTGGGGGGAAGGGCCATCAGGGGCGGCGAGCCCGCCCCCCAAGCAAATGCCGGCGAGCAGCCCTCCGCACGCCGAGCCAAGTACTTCGGGACTGCCGAGATGAGCAGGGCCAGGCTGCTCCCTCGCGGTTTTTCTTTGATAAACGATGGGCGCCGGGCCGAACAACTCATATCCTACGCCATTCAGCCTGATATTCAAGAGGAGCTCCGAACCCTGGGGGCAAATAGGTTCTTTCAAAAGATTTTCTCAGCTCTCGTTTGAGTAAGCACTTTTTTCTTCTTGCCCTTAGTTTAATGCACTTAAGCAATTTGCATAACTGACACTATGAGTGCAGGTGGCCAACTCCGTTGTGCTCACTCGAGAAGCCCTTAGCGAGGGGGAGGCTGTCGCCCGCCAGATCCAACAGGATGCCGAGGATGCCCAGGCCCGGGCCGAGGCTGCGGAGAAGGCTTTGGAATCGGTAAGGGCCGAGTGCGCCGGCAAAATAAGGGTGGCTGAAAGCAGAGCCAAGGCCGAGGCTAACCAACGGCGAGCGGCGCTTGACCAGCTTACAGAGGCCGAAAGCGCGATTGAGGCCCGCAACCTCCACATAGCTGACTTGAACTCGGCTATCCAGGCGGCCGAGGATCGGGCAAAGCAGACCGAGGAAGAGGTAAGTGCCAAGGAGGCCGAGAGGGCGGCGGCGGCAGCCTCTCTGGCTGCGGAGAGGGAGGCCCGAGTCACTGAAGTAGAGGCTGCCACCGAGGCCAAAGCTATCGCGGCGGTAGAGGAGTTCAAGGCATCGGAGCACTTCACCCACAAGCTAGTTAAAGCCAATGCCGACTTCTATGTCCAAGGGTTCAACGACGCCAAGGAGAAAGTTGCCCGGGTTTTGAACCTCCCCCAGGTCATAGACATCGAGCCGGACCAGGAGCCCGATGAAGCCTCGGATGGCGAGCCCACAGCCGAACCTTGATTTTGTAGTTCATTTTTGTTTTTGTACCAAGTCTGACTTGGTTGGCATTTTGTAAACACTGATATCAATGAAGTGTAATTTTTCCATCAATGAAATTGTTTTTGACCAATTGCACTGTTATTTTTTTGGACCTTTGGGTCGCTGACATGGGACCCCTAGGGGCTTCGTCACCACCGAGGGGCAGTTTCTCCCCACTCCTGAACGACTTAGCCATGTAGGACCGAACCTCCGGAACGCCAAGGTCGAAACTGGGGCCACGTCTACCTCAAGGATTCGGACCTCTGGGGGCTGATGGAACATCAGCCTCGGAGTTGAGTGCTAATGAAAACTCGAGCTTCTAGGGGCTAACAGAACACCAGCCTCAGATTGCCAAGGATGACTTGGGCTTCTGAGTATCGATGAAATGTCGATCTTGGGCCGACAAGGATGATTTGGACCTTTTATTGAAAGCCGATGATGCATCGGTCTGCCAGTGGTACACTGGGCTTTCCATGCCGAGTCTGGCCTTGGGCTTTTTTGAATCCGATGGTACATCGGGTCTTCATTGCCAATGGTACATTGGGCTTTTTGTGCCGAGTCTGACCTCAGGATTTTTTGAATCCGATGGTACATCGGGTCTTCGTTGCCAATGGTACATTGAGCTTTTTGTGCCGAGTCTGGCCTTGGGCTTTTTGAATCCAATGGTACATCGGGTCTTTGTTGCCAATGGTACATTGGGCTTTTTGTGCCGAGTCTGGCCTCGGCTTTTTTGAATCCGATGGTACATCGGGTCTTCGTTGCCAATGGTACATTAGGCTTTTTGTGCCGAGTCTGGCCTCGGACTTTTTTGAATCCGATGGTACATCGGTCTTCATTACCAATGGTACATTGGGCTTTTTGTGCTGAGTCTAGCCTCGGGCTTTTTGAATCCGATGGTACATCGGGTCTTCGTTGCCAATGGTACATTGGGCTTTTTGTGCCGAGTCTGGCCTCGGGCTTTTTTGAATCCGATGGTATATCGGGTCTTCGTTGCCAATGGTACATTGGGCTTTTTGTGCCGAGTCTAGCCTCAGGCTTTTTGAATCCGATGGTACATCGGGTCTTCGTTGCCAATGGTACATTGGGCTTTTTGTGGAGAGTCTGAGATGCTTGAACTCAAATTTATTAATGGCGGGTCAAGAGCCTGAAAGAATGCAAACAGGGAATTTAACGCAAAGAAAAGGTACACTATTGATAATACCGATGGAGGTTGTCGGCGTTCCACGTCCGCGGGAGGGGCTTTTCGTCCAGCTCTTCTACTTTGTACACTCCATGGCAGAGCGCCTCGGTGATCCGATATGGCCCTTCCCAGTTCGGTGCTAGCTTGCCTCCTTCCGTTGGCTTTGAAACTTCCGCTCGCCGAAGGACCAGGTCCGCTGGCAAGAAGGTCCTAGGGCGGACGCGAGCATTGTAGAACCTGGCCATCCGCTGTCGGTAGGCTGCCATCCGGAGTCGTGCTTGGTCCCGTACCTCTTCCACTAGGTCGAGGTTGGCCCTCAACTGGTTCGAGTTGTCTTCCTCGCTGTAGGTCTCCACTCTGGGGCTCAGGGCTCCGATCTCCACAGGGATGACTGCTTCGGATCCGAAGACGAGGCTGAAGGGGGTCTCTCTGGTGGGGACTCATGGCGTTGTGTGGTAGGCCCATAGCACGTTGGGAAGCTCATCCACCCAACGTCCTTTGTAGTCATCAAGCCGGGCTCTTAGTCCTTGGAGGATAATGCAGTTGGTTACCTCGGCCGCACCGTTGGTCTGAGGATGCCCTACGGAGGTGAATCACTGATGGATATCGAGCTCGGCGCAAAATCCTCGGAAGGGTGCATTGTCAAACTGTCGGCCATTGTCGGTGACCAAGGTATGTGAGAGCCCGAACCGGCATATTATAGATTTCCAAAAGAAGGACCTCACCTTACCCTCAGTGATCTTGGCAACCGCCTCGGCCTGATCCATTTGGTGAAGTGGTCGACAGCCACTAGCAGGAACTTACACTGGCCGGAGGCAGGGGGAATGGCCCCAAGCTGTCCATCCCCCACTGGGCGAAAGGCCAAGGTGCTGCCAGGGGGGTCAGCTGAGATGTCGGCTGCCGCTGGATGTTGGCATGGCGTTGGCATCTATCACACTTCTTGACAAGCTCGGCCGTGTCTTCCCTCATGGTCAGCCAATAATACCCCCGCCGCAGGGCCTTGTACGCTAGGGCTCTGCCCCCCAGATGACTTCGCAAATGCCTTCATGAATCTCTCGCAAGATATAGTCAGCTTCAGTAGGCCCGACGCACTTGAGGACAGGGTATGAGAATGACCTTCCGTAGAGCTTTCCATCCATCATCAGGAACCTCGAGGCCCATCACCTGAGCAGTCTGGCCTCGGCCGAGTCTTCAGGGAGGGTAACGTCAGTAAGATATCAAACATAAGCGTCCATCCAGGAAGACTCCTGCTCGATCGGCA